>VCCN01003701.1:1356091-1408814 GCA_006491835.1 Architeuthis dux
CATTCCACTCACTTTCTCAATCCGGATGGAGGCGGGAGAGGGTAATTGGGGGTAGGAAATATTGTCAATCATGGGTAAGATGATGGATCATGTGCCCATACCAATGACCCTGAATTAAATCAGAGTTTTTCTTTTTTTTTTTGTTTTGTTTTAACCCCCTTGCAGGCAAGTCTCAACGTTTCTTTGTCTAATTTTGTCCCTGTCAATCATGTCCCTAATGCTTTTTCTAACCACAAGAAAAAGAAAAAAGAAAAAGAAAAAAAAGAAAAAGAAAAAAAAGAAAGAAAAGAAAAGAATGAGCTGTCAAATACAGATCAGTGGTTTTCAAAGCATGGTCCACGAGACCTGTGTAAGAGGTCTGCAAAAGGAAAATCATTTTGAAATAAATGTAGTTTCTGAAAACTTGTTATGGCTACTAGCTCAAAACCTATGGGCAGGGTTTTCAGCTAGTTCCTGCGGAAGGTCTAAACAGGGCCTGTGGCTCCAATAAGAGACCTTGGATTTGAACTATGTATTTATTGAATCATGTTAGATTTGAAAATCATCACCATGAACTCTTGGATCACATTTAATTTAAAATTCGGGAGGGGGGGGGGTTACAAAAGTCGAATTACAGTAAGATAACTGTCCATATTGAGCTTTGGTAGATGGCCCCCTAATCATAATACCAGCATATTGGATTTAAAATCATAGAAATAATTCTACATTCTGTTTCCTTACATACACACAAGTATGAAAAATAAAAAACAAACAAAAATAATGGAATGAGGCAATTTAAAAAGGAAGTGGAGCCAAAAGACAGAATAGCTAAAGAGGTTAGTAGAGCATCTTGAAGAAAAGATCAAATATTCATTTTAGTCTTTGAACTAAATGAATAGCTAAATAAGTAGGTGCCTGCTGTTACATAGGTTGTTCTGGGTGAGCCTTCTTTTATAGCTGCCATATCTTATCTTGTATGGAGGAAGATGATAGTTACTCAAAATCTCTTTGAAGTGACAAGCAGACAAAAAGGTGAACCAAACTAAATACAAAAAAAGTCTTCAATATTTTCTCTACTTCCAAAGTATTCTGACAGCAACACATAGCAGGTGTTTATATACCACTATGTGGGAGAACAACTGTCAGGGTTTAAGTCCAATGTGAACCTGTTGGTCAGTCCAGTTGGGGGTTTTTGTCCCTTAAAATATAAAATTATCTTGAACCAAAAGATTAATATTTTCTCATAAGTCATACTGATTCAGAGTAGAATGAATTCTGCTCCAAATAAAAAAAAAGATACCAGCTACTTTCTTATACTAGGTATTTATTTATGTCGTATCCTATATGAAGACTATGTCTGGAAGAATAATAAATAGTAATAACCAAGAATAAATTTCTTTATTGAACAAAAAACTATTTGATACATGTCATTAGAGCTGTTGACTTGTTAAGTTCCATTTTACATATTAGGGTTGGTGATGCTAGTTGATACAAATTCACCAGAAAGGAAAACAGATTTCAAACCGTTCCCTTTTTATCCAGCCCAGTAATAGTAAAACCGGATATCATTTTAATATGAATACATAATGTCAAAATGTACTTGGTCATATGCCAAAGATGGAAGACTCATCTAATAAAGGTTTTACTGTTCAGTAAGCTGCCCATGGGTCATCATGACACAGGAGCACCACAGAAAAGGTACAACGATTCCTTAAACAAGACTTTCACCTCCTGCCAGGAAAACATGGTGGCAGTCTTCTGGGTTATTTCCCTATTTGAAGAAACAGCTGCAAAAACATCTGTGGGTCTGCACCAAAAATGAAATACCTTAAATCTTTATTTGTCAAGCCAAAGCCAATACCACCAGATATCTTGTCCTTGTAGTACAACCATGAAAATATAAGAATATTCATTTCCATCTCAAACTAATGCCATTCCTTTAGCTATACAATTATATAATACAACATACATACAAACACAAAGTTTTAGTTTCATGAATATTTATTGAGTTAATCTAACACTGACAAAACTATACCTCAAAAATACTCAATCATGAAATTGGGAGTTGCTCCCAATTTCATGATTGAGTATTTTTGAGGTATAGTTTTGTCAGTGTTAGATTAACTCAATAAATATTCATGAAACTAAAACTTACAGTGGTTATCCAAAGTAGAAATGCAACGGTTATCCACAAAGCAATGTTCTCCGAGGGAAAAGGAGAGTTTTATTCTGGTAAGACGTATTAGGTTGTTAGGAAAGTAATGTCAGATTTTGGGAAATTACATAAAAACTCAAGAACATTCATCAGTATTATTAGCAATGACAAAAGTACACTATAAAACTAATTCTTTTATTCCTTGTTGAAAGAATCTAGAATTCTCAACAAAAAGGATTCTAATAATGCAAAATTTAGCTACTTCTTACTTTTAATTAAAGGTTTTCCCACTATGGAACTGTTCCAGAGATCTGATTAAATAGAAATCTTAAAGTGCAAAGCTTGTTAAGTTAGGAGGATGTGGTAAAATATCCCACTCTAATGATTTGACCATCTCCTGAGTTTATTTTGCCAAGTATCAGCTTGCATTGTGATTTGTTGATCAAATCATGGAATTTTCTGCATAAATTTTCACTTCACTCATTCTGCTGTGACCGATTTACCTTACTCTAAAAGCTAAGAGCTTGTAATAGACAAAACCAACCATACACCACCAACTTCTCACCAACACCTTATGGAGCAAGAGCTTTGGTTTAGATGTTGACAATTTTTTTTTATCCAGAATCCCAGATTCTTTCAACAAAGAATAAGTCTTAGTTTCAGAGTAGACTATTCTTATTGCTAATAAAGATAATTATGTTCTTGACAAATAAACATAACTTGTTATATTTGAACAGGTTTTTATCCCATCTCCCAAAATGAGACATTACTTTCTGAACAACTTAATATATTTTATGGAAATATTTGGAAATCAATCAAGATTTGGAAATGTATAATAATGAACATCAGAAGAAAAAAAATGCACTGATAGCTTGTTTTAAGGAGTGGATAACAATTCATCTGCAGTAAAAGAATCTTTAAATTTGATGATTTTTATATTGATATTTTATGCTGTAGGTATCAAGAATTTCATAATTGAAAACTAACTGATAACAGGAAACAGCTATTTGTCTTGGTTTTAAGATAGACTTCATTGTCTAAGTGTTACCAAATCTAGCACTGGAGAGAAAATTATGAATCTTTATCAACATTCCTATATGCACTAATCACTGGTCTATAGTCCAAATACTCATCTTTAGATTATTTTGATGAATTTTTAAAAAATATGAAACATGCAATCAAGAGGTATAAGTGTTTTACCTGATTGAATCTAGGGCAAACCTATTTTTATTAAGATTAGTTTTTTTCAAGTTGTGAAAACAGGAAAAGTAAATGGCTTGCTATAATCAGCTGCCATATTAATGGTGTATTTGCCTTGATCTTTGTTTTCAAACTATTCTACTCTCCATATTATTTTCATTTGTCATTTTAACATTAAAGAGACTTCCAAATAACAAATGCAAAAATAACTAGCATTCCAAGGGAAATTATGAATCACTGACCACCCATATATGCTGTGATCACTAAAAGAATGTCTGAATTTTCAAAAAAACAAGTGGGTACAAATTAGTGACCAATTTAGCATAAGCTTACATTGAAAATTGAACCCCACTCTAAAACGCTATTTTGGAGGGGAATTTTCAAAAACAAAAAAAAACCATTTTCCCAACCTATTGAGGGGAGTGTGTACAAAATTTCAAATTTCTACTATGAACGGTTAGGGTTGGGCAAAGACCAGATACATACATATAAATGTGTGAACACATGAATAACCTAAACCTTTGGTAGCAGCGATTAATAACCGTTTGATTGTTTATAAGATATTAGATTCATTTTTTTGAGACAATATAGTACTCTCAAAAAGTTACTGCTTTAAAAAGTAAGCTACACCAAGCAATCTTCTTGTTATTTGTTAATTCCTGTAAACTCCTCGTTGAGCATAGGGCTGCAACCACACCACACTTTTTGGGGGGTGATGCTGCTGCAGTTTCAGTAGAAAGTAGGTTTTGATGGGGTGTAGTCGCTAGCCCCACGCCCAACCTTCCTCCTTTACCCACTTGGGAACCAACAAGCAGTTTGAATTCATGATTCTCCATCTCCTAGACTGGTTGCAAATCAGGGCTGAAAGTCTGCCCTGCTATTTACCCATAAATGGTGGGGGGGGGAGATGGATGTATCCCTTTTCCAAGGGCATTAGTACAAAGTGAATGCAAATTATCTCAGCCAGTGTTTGAACTGTTTGACAATTACATCTTCTTTGCTGCTAACTGTTAGGCCACCTGCACCTAAAGGATGCAAAGGAGAGAGAGGGGAGAGAGAGTGGTGGAGAGAGAGAGAGAGGGGAGAAGAGAGGGGGGAAAGTAGATAGAAAATAATAAATCTTGCAAAAATAAAGAGAAGTAAAATACAAGTATCTAGAGAGAAAGAAATTAAAATGTGTTATGATGGGAGTTTAGAAAGGAGAAAAGGTATGAAATAGGCAGCACCATAAGTGGGTGAGTGACAGCTAACATATGTGGAAGCTAAAGGGGGTGAAAAGAAGAGAGGAATACAGAGAAAAGCCCAAAAGGAAAGGAGAGGGTTACAGTGCACAGCAGTTGAACAGAACTGGTAATTATTTCAAGCCACAGAATATACAAAAGGCATCATTATGTGGACAGGCCTAATATAGAAGGTAATTTGTTGTTTCTGTAGCAGAACACCACTCAGCCAGCCAGCCTGCAAGCCTCTATGTGACATGATTTCCAAACAGTGACTGGACTGAACTAGTTACCAACAGCACCACCACCCCAGTACATACCACCTAGCAGGCAGTAGAAATTGAAGCAGTGGTTTAGGTCAGGGAATGAAGAACATGACTGACTGTTGAGGTAACTGCAACTTGCCAGAGTAGCAAGAAAGGAAGAGAAAAAGAGAACCAGGCCTTGCTTAGCACCCCGCCTTGATGCAAGATTGTCTGCTCATCAAATTGGGGGTCTGCAAATGTGATGGTATCTGCAAACCCTAACCTAAGTTAAGAAAGAACACTGCTTGCACTGTGTGTATTATACATTTTAGCTAGATTTGGTCAGAGGGGGCGGGGGTGTCAACAAGTGTATATTTCATATATATCATCATCACCAGCAGCAGCCGTTATGAGTTCATTACTGGACAAAGGCCATTCCCATCTCCTTCCATGACGAGCGTGATTGTACTAATCTCTGCCATGTCTTACTCGCTAACTTCACACACACACACACACACACACACACACAGCTTAGTTTCATCTAGCACAAGGCCCCAAGTATGGCGGGCACCCACTGAGGAATAAGTTCATTACACAGTAGTAATGGTCTACTAGACTATATGTAGAAACATAAATAAATCTTTAAAAATAAAAATGTTATTTTACAGTTTTAACCAGTTGCTCCCGGGTAGCAATCAATGAATAGAAAACTGAATATGTTTGCGCCCGTGTAGCAATCAATGAATAGAAAACTGAATATGTTTGCTCCCAGGTAGCAATCAATGAATAGAAAACTGAATATGTTTGCTGCCAGGTAGCAATCAATGAATAGAAAACTGAATATGTTTGCTCCCAGGTAGCAATCAATGAATAGAAAACTGAATATGCACCAAGTTCAAATTAGGAAAACATTGCAAATGTATTCTTTTATAAAAACCTCTTTTGGGAGCAGTTTTCCCAGTTCAAGCTGGGTTGCCTTTGCTTCAATTTTGGATGTATGTACCTGTATGTGTATTTGATATCTTGGAATTTCTTCTTTTTTTTGTACAGGATAACATTTCTGCTGCCAATATTCCAAAAGTTTGATGTGCATCGGTTGCCTTAACCAAGTGTTGACTATGATTTAAACCAGTGGCTCCTAACCTTTTTACTGCTACGCCCCCTTTTAGTAGTTGGACCTTGACTCCACCCCCACCCCTATTCAACCAAAAGATTAGTTTGAAAAGTTATTCGCAAAACAATCACATGGTTCAAACAGAATAAACAAGCAGGTAGGTAACAAGACAGTGTTTTGGTCAACACTCATTATCTATACGGTCATAATTTCAATTGTTAAGTTTCTTATTTTATAGTAGTAAGAATTACAGAAGAGCAACTATATTTATTAATAGGATCTTATCAGAAGTGGGAGTGTTTAATATTGGACTTTGGGCACCACCAGGTGTGGTAGAATGGTTAGCAAGCTCATATCAAATACCAATTCACTAGTATAGCATGTTTGATCCTCATTGGGTATCTCCTGCAGCCTTGCGCCAGACTAAACTAAGCTTAGTAAATATCTTTAGTAGTCAAAGGGTTTGGTTGATTAATAGATAACAATATCCTCAAGATGAAATCTACCACAAGAGCCCCTCCTAAAAATGTGTAAAGAAAGTGTGTGTGCATATATATTTTTTTTAATAATAGTATATTTCAATACACTCTAGGTGTTCAGCATTTGTTATGCCTAAAGGGTTATTTTTTGCAATATGGATTGAGTAATACAGTGCTTAATCTCAATGAGCAGAGTTAAAAAGAAAAACTAAAATGCTTTTCTTCAAACAATTGGTTTCTCCTCTCTATGTCAACTCTTGTATAATCCATCACACAGCAATAATCAACTACCAATAACCTCTGATCATTATTTTTACAAACATGGCTAATCCAGAAAAGTCCACAGATTTAAGAGAAACCTTCCAGCCTATAAACAATCCTCAAAGCTTCAAATAAATGAAAAAAAAAAAAATGTTGGACTATCAGGTAACAACAAACAGCCAAAGAAACAGTAACATTTGAGACTTAGTCTGACAGAGACAACAAGCGGCTTTCAAATGGTGACTAATGACCTTCAATCCTAGAAACCCTGCCCTCAAGCTTAGTGGAGCCACAAGATAGGCTAGAAGACAAACTTCTGAAGAAACACTCCTTTGCATAGTCAGAAGAATGGGGACCTTTTATATCATGGACCACAAGGAAGAAAAGTCAGTGATAAGAGTTTTGTTGTTGTTTTTATTCGGGGAAAAATCTTTTTAAACGAGATAAACAAATTTGCACAAATGTTAAAGAAAAAAAAAATTGTTGTGGGATAAAAGTTTTGAGTGGTTAATGGAAAGTGATTTTTATACAATGATATATCATTGTTGACCAACTGCTTACTCACCTAGTCTTCTCCATCAACCATCATGACATGCCAGAGACATTTTGTCAAAAAAGGACAAAGCGAAGGGAGAAGTGGATTTATGCCTTTCCCAAAGACATTAATTATAAAGCATGTTTCAGATTTTGTAATGTTCATCTATTATCTTCAGTATAGAACGTTACACATGTCATAATAACATTTCAAAACAGCTGGACTGATCTTTATAAACATTTGTGTACAAGATGGCTATCAAGGACCTGAAAGCTTGGAGCAATATTCCTTTGAGGGATTCAAAATAAGGGTTTTAAGTTACCTATTATGATTTCATCTACATGAACCAAATTCAAACATTTCTTCACTTGAAGACAAAAGTTTACACGTTTCGCATTTTTAAAAAGGATCCCCTGATATTCGACAATTAAAAAGCCTTAAAAGAGAAAAACTGGTTAAACGGCACACTTTAAATATTTATGATACAATCAGAACAGTTCTTATAATTTGTAAACAATGCCTAAAACCTGAAAATACAATATCTGATAAGGATTATAATATATAAAACATTTAAATTTTTTAAAAGCTTGAAAATATTCAGTCACAGTTCACACCCCAGTACACTGTGGTGTCAAACTAACACTGAATGCTGATATCAAGTAGCTTATAGTTACTTGTAGAACACTGAAAATAGTTTAGTGATTAGGTTTAATGTTCCATAATACCCAGTTCTGGCTTGAGTCTTGTAATTGTTATAATTGATTTCCCAGTAAAGCAATAGCTATGGCATAACTTGCATAAAAAGTTTATAAATATTTAAGTGTGTGCAAAAGTTAACAGCACTTTTTTTTGAAAACTAAAGACTGAATACAAAGTTGAAAACTGGTTTTCCATCGGGAACTTTTGCACACACCTAATACAAGCAGAAAATTAAATTTTAATTAATCCTAAAACTAATATGTATATGTGCATGCAAACCTCAATTTATGCAATTTTTTTATAGGTTAGCTGTTTATGTAAACATACACTAAATATAATAACTATTATGGGACAGAGGTAGTAATTAATAATCTATTGACTGTGTTGCTGCCTATTTTGGTCGTAACTTACAGTTATTATTCAATAAGTGTATTCAGCTTGTCATGAAACTATTAAAGTTCCAAAAGTGTAACAGATAAATGTATCCGGAAACATACTCCTAGTATTGGCCACTTGATAAAACATCAAGTTGTCTACGTCTGTGCGTATACCAAACTGTAAATACAATGCCTGTCTTTGTTCAAACATGCCTATAAAGATCAGAAGTTTTGAAAGCATCAGATGCTACAACCAAAACATTTCCTTATGTGCATGCCTATATGAGCATACATAATGTGTAGCACAACTGCCATTGCATAACTTCAATGCATTCATTATAAAAGAAGATGCTTAATTTAAAACAGGAGGCTAAATTCCAAAAAGACCTATGCATAATTGCACTATCATTCCGGTTAATGCTTAAAAGAAAAGAGACAAAGAAAGGTGTGGGGAGTGGAGTTCATATTTTTGCTAGCAAAATGAAAAAAAAAAGGTTTCTTTGCTATTCTTCCAATGTTTATTCTAAGAAAGAGAAGATGTGAAGTAATAGGAATACACTTAAGGAGGCAACAGACCAAAATGATTTCCCCCTCCTCCCTCAGGAGAGTTAGCATAATGGCCATAAAAGAACATTCCTTTTCTGATACAGTCTAAGATATATGAGAAAATATGTCTTTTTCTCTTCTTCCTCCCAAGAGTAATAAAGAGAAAGTTTTGGGTTTTT
The DNA here is from genome assembly GCA_006491835.1 of Architeuthis dux. NCBI lineage: Eukaryota > Metazoa > Mollusca > Cephalopoda > Oegopsida > Architeuthidae > Architeuthis > Architeuthis dux. The sequence goes on from VCCN01003701.1 coordinate 1,365,081, forward strand.
TTTCTCTTCTTTTACTATACTTCAATTTTTTTTATTATAGTTATTATACTTCTGGTTTCATTTATCCACCACCATCATCCAATTCTTCTCATAGCTTAGGCATCTAATCCTCTGAGGTCTTCCATTTGTAATTATGATATGTTTTATAATTCAATGATTCTTTTAGTCCACTTTCAAATACTATCCCCCAGCAAGGTGAAATAACTGATATTCTTCAGTATCTAATGACAACCAAAGAATGCAAGTCAAAATAATAAAGACAAGAAAAAAAAGATTAGATATCTAAACTAAAAACCATTTAATTAGATAGAGCCTTTTTTCTGACCATTTTTTATTACTCACCGGTAAAGCAGCCTGAATCATCAGTAACCTTTTCACACAATATTATTGTCAAAACCTCTATTCTTTAAAAGAGATCATAAAAAAAACTAAACAAACATAGTAAACAAATAGAATAAGAGACCTGTTTCTTTAGCATCAAGAATCTAATTGTAATTCTAATTTCTATCCTAGGCCTTTTAAAATTCATTTCTTTTCTGTTAGTTTTTGAGATAAGAAATAAATTTTAAAATAAATATAAATATAAATATATATGGCAATGTTGCTCCAAAATTTAGTATACATGTTCTGTATTTGAACAATGTATCGCCAAGTTTTTAGTCCTCTGATAATTCCTTTAAAATTTTTTTTAAAAAAACATGCTTGTTCTTATTTATGTAAAATTGAGAAAGATTTCAGAAATGGTAAGACTAATTTTAACCAAAATATTGCATTACCTACACATAGCTTTAACATACCAAAGTAGGCTAAGTTTTTAGGAAAATACCACCTCAAGTTCATGAAATATTAGACCATTTATGTGCATGCGTGTACAAGCATTTCTTTTCATGCAATTAATATGCATATAAAATCCAGTGTGCCTGCATGATTATCAGCCAGGAATTGGTCAGACAAAAAAAATGATACCAGGAGGGAAGAAAATGTGTGACAATATCTGCTTTTGATGCTAGATAGTAACAAATAAGCAAATATATTATATTTTTAAAAAAAGTACAATTTGGCCATAGTCAACAATATGTATACGCTGCTATATGACAAGCATTTAATTTAATAAGAAATACCTATGCAAATATTACACTGCATCCAATGCATTGGTATTATGACTAGTGGGCTGTCTACTGAAGCTCAAAATGGACATTTATGGGGCTTAGATGAGTTGGTATTCTCCAAATACCCTTGTAAACCATTTGTCTTTATAGTCCAGTATTTCAGTTGAACTAAAAATAAAAGTGACCTCAGTCTGCAATAAGCTTTTCTTTGGTAGATCCAACAAATGACTTATTAAAAGTAATTATAGAATCCACCTGATTTTCCTCTAGATTAATTTTGCTTTTGACATACATAACTTTCTATTAGCAAAAAAAAACCCCAAAAACAAAACAACCAAAAACTTTACATTTTGGTTAATGAAAAAAAAACAAACAGTGAATGCTTTTTATCAAAGTTGTTCATTAGGACCAAGTGAGTTCACATTCTTCTGATATCATCTCATAATCTCGCACTAACTTAGCACAGAGGAAAAACACAGATTCTTCTGCAAGGAAACTTTTCTGCCTTTAAAATTGTAAACACAAATTAAAGAAAAAAGAATGGATAGAGCACTTATTCATGGAAACCAGTTTACATTAATAATTATGTCAACCCATTCAAATTAGATTACTTGAAATAACATTCTATTTAAACATTTGAGAGAATTCCTTGTTGTGCACTGGTTTCATGTAACTAATAAAAAAAAAGTTAAGCAGAGGATGAATAGGCTAAATATAAAAACACCAGCAACCAGATCAGGTTTCAACTCATTTTCTCATCAGAATATACAAATAAATAAAATTGTTGGGATTCCAATGACCAATTAGTAGGCACTAATGCATTCAGTTGACTTCATTTCAGTAGAATTCAGTTTAGATCAGGTTCCCGATTTGAGTAGAGTATTGAGATGCTTCAATAAACTTGTAGTATGATAGTCATGGGCTTTTTAAAAAGGTTCTAATTGCTCCACAATTTTTTAACTCCACTATGTTTCAGCTTAAACATATGCATAGTATGATAGTCATGAGTTGTAAAAGGTCCTAATTGCTCCACTATTTTTTAGCTTAAACATATGCTTTCTTTGGGGTTTTTTCAATGACAACTGTTGTGTTGGCCAAAAAGTGTGTTGTGTGTTCTGTGGAAGATTGTAAAATGTACCTAGAGCAGTTCTTCACTCAGAAAAATCTGGGAGGTAGAAGATAACTGAGTGCGCTATAAGTCTTACTGTCTCTAGTTTAATATTCTAACCATTCAGCTACTAATTAGGTTATAGAATCTAAAAAGCTGAATTAGTAAATATCAATATTTAAAAAAATGGCTAAGTTTAGCTAAGTATGGCACGGCTAAATGGGAGGAATGAGGTTAGAAAGATTATGTTCAATTTTCTAAATGGAGAAAGCTTGCATGCCATGAAAATCAGCATTACAAATCCTGACTTGATACACCAACCACTGACACGAGTAGGAAACAACTATTTCAGACACCAAATAAGCCCCTTTTAAAAAGATCAAATGATTAAAACAATAACTACAGATTTAAGAATTAAGAACATGAATGTAGATACTCTATATTCCCTAAAATTCAAACTTTGTAGAATTTTACCGGGGGGGGGGTAGTTTTTAAATTTAAGAATTTATAAAAAGTTTAGTTTTGGAGGTATAGAATATGAGATCTGTGTTAAGAATACAGATGAATCTATATGAATCTCATCATGAATAGTTAAGCAACTATTCATGACAAGATTCAGATAGATTCTTCTGTATTCTTAACACATAATACCTGTAAAAAAATGACAGGACTATTTACATACAGACTGGCATTTCTGCCTAGGATCAGCTCACAGATAGCTCATTGAAAAGTGTTATGTACAAAAAACAAAAAAAACAAAAAAAATATATATATATATATGTATATATGTTTGTTATGTGGGTGGAATCTGACAGAATGGTAGATGTGATTAGACAATGTGGAAAAGAAAGATTGAGAAAAGCTTGTTACGTCTCAAACATATTTATTATCATGAAGATAAACCTTGTCTGCAATGTTCAATGAAGTCACTTACAGCGATGAAATGCATAAAGGTTTATCTTCATGATAAACGTAACACACATTTCTCAATCTTTCTTTTCCACATACACACACACACACACTGCATTTTATATATGTGCGGATTAATCTTTTGATGATGGTTCTCATTAATTTTTGCCAGCTTCTTTCATTATTTTGGACATTTCTATGGTAAGGCTTTGAAGGAGGCTCAGAAGTTAGCCTTAACTGAATAAAATAAAACCGTTGACATTCAAGTAAACTTAACTTGCCTTGCCTTTTCACTTTCACTCTTTCACATTTTTTGGGAGAGAGTGATAAAAGAAATAAATCACACCCATCTTTTATTTCTTTACAGCATTTGACATTCTTATTTAATTACATGCAATGACATAAATGCCATATACTGGTTAGAGAAGGTAAAACATCAAATTACCTCAGAAACTATTTTAAACCAGAAAAAAACACATCTTTAACTGCAAGTTAATATAGTACACATGATTCCCCAAAATATATCTTATGTAAATATCAGAACACTTTTCATGTAGGCTACTTTTATTGAGCAGTCAGAGAAGAAATTATCTTTGGGACAAGATATCAATAGAAAGAAAAGAACGAGGTGCTAACATAGCCGATTGCTAAAAACACTTACCACTAATGGGAAACTAATGATACATTAATGCCCTGAAAGTTCTCAACTGGAAAATTGCAACAATGATCTGTATTCGGCTTTTAGCGACCAAGAATTCATTCTAATATCAGTATATCCATCCATACCCCCAAGGTATACATTAAGCCTTAAGATAGAAGCATTTACTTTACTCCAAGACTAAGATTGCTCAATACTCAAATGTTACCACACTTATCTTTTGAGAAAACCAATATAAAAATATCCATAAAGACATAAACTTCTAACTTAAAAGGAAGTCTATGACTAAGTCATTAGACAGACTATAGGAAACTGCTTAAAAAATAAAGGGTACAAATAAATAAAATTAGGACTGCAGTATCAGCAACAACTGTATAAAAAGTGAATTCTGGTCAGCATGTTTATATATTTAATTTTTATCTTTTACTATATGATCACTTGGAAACATTGAAACATTGATTAAAATATTAAAAATTCAAAAAGAAAAATCTTTCAAAAATAGGAAAGAGATATCCAATGGCAAACCGGGTTTAAAAAAATAAAAATTTTAAATTTAAAAAAACAAACACTTTAAAGTGGCATTGTCGGACTTAGAATTTTCTTTTTCTAACTCTTTGCCTTCAGGAAGGATTTTTTTTTCAATTCAATTTTAAATGTCACTTTTTCCTCCCTGAGGTTCCTATACTATCAATGTCAATATATAGTATCATAGCAAAATATTTCATTAGCCACTTAGGACAATCATTGCTTTCACTGCCTTCATCACCATCTACAGATTTTCTTGAATCACTATCTGATTCACTGCCAGAATAACAAGACCCAGACCTTGCAAAAATATTAAAGTTCCTCAGATGTATATGCACAACATTTCTTCATAAGTGCAGCCATGATGTTATTTACTTAGTGCTATGTAAATCACGTTTACCAGCAGTAGGCATAAATATCACCACTTTGTGAAGAAATGTCAAACTAGAGTTTGTTACCAAGGTGGAAGTTAAATTGCACTATTTTCAATACAGCATAAGTAGTTACACAACTTGTCAATGTGTGACATCATATTGGCGAAATCTCTTATCGATTGCTCCAGGACAAAGAAATTCCTTGTGCAATATCTAGTCAGTCAGTTCCAAGTGGTTAAAAACAGATACTGCATCTCATGATAGATACATAGCTTTAAAAAGCTTTTATGGCTATCACCAGTTAAATTATTATTCAATCAATATAAATTTTCCTCTTTAGATTTATCAATAATAAACAGTAAAAAAAAATTTTTTTTAAATATATAAATATGTACTTAATAGTAATTTTTCAAAAAAAGTAAATGTTATCACTTACAATGGCTTCCAAACAAAGTGGTGATATCAGTAAATAAAATTAATCTTATTTCCATTATTTATAAATCGGTTACAATGTTATTTATATATGTACTGTGTCATACATGCATTTGTGCTATTTTTATGTTTAGTTATTTTTATACATAATTTGGTAATATTGGACTATCAGCATTAACGGACACCTTCTGCTCCATATTAGTCTGTTAATAAGAGGGTTTACAGTACACACATTTTATATATGTGGATACCTTGATCTAAGATCACACTCATATGTGTGTGTGTAATAATACTTTTAAAATATTTTTCATAAGATTTTTTTTGTAATGTAAACCTTGAAACATTTCATGATTAGTTTCTTCAGTTATCTTGACATTTTAGGTTTTGAAGTGTTTGAATTTAACTCAGATTTGATAAAAGAACTAAAGAAAAATTTAAATAAACATATCTCCCCTCATTTTCACCAAGAGAAAAGAAACTGGTACTGCACTTTGATATTAGCTTGTTGCAAGCTATAAATCAGAAAAAAAATGTCTTGCTTTGTTAGAAGCAAAATAAAAAAGGTTCCATCAGATCTGCTTATTGCTATCTTATTCATTTGGCCACCTACTACCTCCATAATATAGAGAATGAAATTATTTTTAAAGCATGAAGTGTTCTGGCAAGAAATGTTTACCAAGTGTATCGTCTTCATCCAGCAAAAAAAGTGGTAAATAAAACCAATAAGTAAATGTGCACAAGAAAAAAGAAAAGAATAAATTAATCTCCGACAGCCTGATAAAGTACATTGTTATTGTGAGGAACACGGCAAGCATGCCAACTTTGCTTGCACTTGGTTTAAATTGCTTTGACATTGTCCACTGACTGGACAAAAATAACTTCATCTAAAGACGGCCTACTTAGTAGGTCAGTCTTGTCTATTTGTCACCAGTACCAGTGTTCAAGCTCAGGTAAAAGCCAGGATCTCAAGTGCTGATTTTCAAGGTAGGCAGACCCTCCTTACTTGGAAGATTTGTGTAACACACTCTTCTTACCTCTTTCCCTACTATCTAACCTTGTGTCATATGAAGGCTAAGCAAATACCAATAGCTTAGTCGGTTAGATAGCTAACAGTGGTCAGTGTTTGAGTCCAGGTAAGAGTCAGGATTTTAAAAGTATCAAAACAATATGCATATTTAGTTGTTAATGTGAAGAAATGAAAGACTAATTTTAACCAAAATTTTGTATTATACAGTCTAATATACTAAATTTTGGCTAACACTTATTAAATTTCTGTTGTGCTAAATTCCCCCATCAACATACACACAAAGGTAAGCAGTGAAGAAACAATACTGGAGGATTCCTAGCTAGAAGATTAATAAAATGTTCATCTTCAATGAGAGCTTTCAAATACTGTATATGCCGGTATAAGTCAACTCCAGAACTAACGTATTCAAGTTTAGTCCAATATTCGACCTCTCCAAAATAAGGCAACACTGGATCCATCAGGCTGTCAAGTTCTTAGGGTCTAAAGAGACTAATATGATCCATTAGGGAAAATGCTTTATGCTTAAAAAGTCAACCTATACACCAGCATATATGGCAAATATAATATAAAATCATACATATCAATATATGCAGGCATAACCAACTTGCATTGACCTGACTAAAATTAGTCCCAGGATCATCATTAACTCTTTTTAGGCTAATTTTATCTCTTCTGCAGTCAAGGCAGCAATTATTTAAACAAAGGATAGAGAAAAATAGACAAACAAAATGAAATGGACATTTGTTAGGTTCTTGCCAGTGCAGTGTAAAATTATTTTGCATGTAGCTCCAAGATCAAAGCAGACAATTTGTTCTTTTTCTCAAGAGAAAAGAAATGGAATTGAAATTAAAAACGGTCTCTTTATAATAAAAGCTTTCAATGAGTATACAAATTAAATTTCATTTCTTTTTTGGAAAAACAGTATTATTCATGAAAAATCAGAGATGCCTATGTTTGTTTTCTGTCCAACTAAGATGACATCAGCAGTAGTAATGTAGACATGAACACACAAATAGCTATGTGCATTAGCGTACACACTGACAAGCTCCGTTTGCTTTAGCAAGACTGAATCTAGCAACAAAAAAAAAAGAAAAGAAAGTTATATTGTATATATCACACACACAGGATGGCCTGGAAGGATTACTGGATATTACATATCCCTGAAGAAGGCCAAGCTACACATCAGTGAAAAGTGGTAAAAACAAAAAATAAATATACTAATCTGAATAATTCACAAAATAACCACAAGCACTTACACAGAAAGTGCTACTTACAGAATAGATATATATGTCACTCGATTGTCATAGGTCTCAAGTATAATACTGACTCACTGGAGGGATAAAGTATAAGATTCATGCTTATAAAAGGTCTATATGAGTTCAACTACTTCAAATATATCTATAGCAGAAAAAGAAAAATGTTTCTTTCATATTCATTATAATATATACATAAACTTAATACTTCAAATTACCCAAGTTTAATACTTGAAGTTTGCATAATATTCTTGCAAAAATAAAATTGTAATGGTATTACTACCCAAGAAATAGTAGTTGATCTCTTGGTTGCGATAATGTGAAGTCTTATATCACAATGAAAGAGTATCTGAAAATCTCAGAACTTGAATCAAATACAAAGATTTAATGTCTGCTTTTACTAGTATACAGGTACCCCCCCCCCACTTTTAAGAAAGACCCCAAGTTGCCATATGCTTTGAACTGAGTCTGTGAGCATCTGTGCTTTATCTCAATTTATTTTGTTCATCTGTTAGCAAGATGTGTCTTAAAGTATCAGAAAAGTCAAAAGGAGCTTGTAAGGGTGTTACGCTTAGCATAAAACTGACAGATAAAAGGTTTATTTTTTAGTCTGTGAACGCTCAAAAATCTTTCCCATATAAATTAATGGTAAAAGCTTCTTCACTTTATGCCATTAGGAATGCTCTACTTTCGATCCATGTACTTAACTTTCAAAAGGAACAGCCACTTATCTTTTCAAGAAATCTAACACAGAAGTTAAAACCCTTGTTGTTAGGCATATCAACTCATGTATATAGAAATTAGTCAGAAATCTCAAACCACAATTTTTATTTACACGAACGTCATATAGACAACACATTTTCTGGCAACAGCATTTCCAAAGGCTTGCCAGGTTAATTATTTTGACAGATCAGCCAAGTCTAGTGAATTCTAATTTAATCACACACACACCTCACTGCTACTACAGACGGCCCCCATAATAACATGGGTGTTGGGGTCCAAGAAAACTAACAGTGTTATGACTGAGCCGCGATCTTCAAGGGGCAGGCAATAGATGAAGGACAGCAAACTTAATCTATTGTATAAAAACTAAGTAAGATTTGAACAAATGAACAAAGGCATTCTTTAAGGTTTGTTTTTTTATTAAATAATACCACCAAAATAAACTACAATATATTACAAAGTATACCAAATTTCAGTATTTAAAAATAAAATATTTACACATTTACACCAATGACTTAACCCTTTCCAATCCATAAGCTGCTGCACCTTCAGATAACTTGTATCTGAGCTCCCGAGGGGAAAAGCTCAAATTAATAAAAAGAAAAGTTTTGTTCATTTATTACTGAAATGTTTTTATCAAATACATTTCATTTTTACAGTTGCATTGCTGGCGTAAGTCGCATAAGTTTCTTAGTGGGGTTGGGGTGGGAGTTGTGTCACCTGTCATCAAATGGGCTTATGGTGTAGTAAAATAGTGCTCAGCCCAAAATATCAGGTTGAAAGGGAAATTCTGTTTTTATTTGCATTTTTTTTTGGACAAGTGGGCGATAACATAGGTAAAAATGTTGCGGTCCACCAACCACCCACCTTATATCATGAACCATGCTATAACCAACCACATTATATTGGGGGACGCCTGTATTCCCTCATCACTTTTATGCTCAGTATTTTTAATGTCTTTCAGGAGTTTACTTCAAGTTCATTTACTTTTGGGAATTTAAAGTCTACATAGACTTTCAGTATTTTGTTCCTTTCCATATAAAATACGTGTTGTACAACTTATATACCAAGACACTACAATTTACTTCTTTTTTTTCTTCTTCCGAACATTTAAGTTTCTCTTGATTCAACATGAATATGTATTTTATACTTAGCACTACCAATTCAGAGGTTTTATGTGAGTTAAATGTAAACAAAATTGAGAGATTACCAGTGATATCAGTGCCCACCAGGTAAATCTGTCGAACTATCGGTTGCTAGAATATTGGTGATGTACCTGAAGAACTTCAGGTCTTTTGGCAGCTTGCCATGTTGGGGGTGATCAATTGGAAAAAGGGGTGATCAATGAATAAGTTACTTTTTGTTCGGCAGTGATCACTAAAAAAAAGTCTGAATGTTGCCAGACACAAACTAAGGGATCAATTTAACAAACTTACATTGCAAATTGAACCTCCCACTACCACTAAAAACGTATGGGGGGGGGGGGGGTTATTTAAAAAAAACAAGGGCAAGGAGTAAATGTTGAAATGTTCAGCCCTCTAGCTCCATTGGTGTGGCCTGTGCACATGATACATACATAGCCAGCCAGCCAAACAAACAAACTGAAGAAACCTATGTTAACGGTTTTGCTTGGTGTTTTCTAATTATCAATCAATTATGGAAAAAACTCAAAATGAATAACAATTCAATATCTGAAGTGAGAAACCTTCAAGACTTCATAGTGTTGTCAAACTGTTATGCTTATCATCATTAATAATAAGCATAGCATAGACAGAATAGGTCTATTCTATGTATAACAAACATGAAAGGCAGACCATAGATGTGCAAGTTCTCTCCATTGCATATATATATATATATATATATAAGGAGGGGTGGTGGGAGTTTTCCAGTATGTCAGTCAGTGAGTGAGTGAATGACGGACATCACTACTAGATATGCTCGCACCTCTAAAAATACCCCTATTCTGCCAAAAACACTGACATTAATTCCTGACAACTGACAATTCCTTTTCTCCCTGATTTTCAATTCACAATAATATACTGCTTCAGTGCCAAAACACATTTTGGGATTCAAAATTGCCAAATTCACAGATTAGTGGTCAAATTCAACTTTTAAATGCTATTGTTACTATGGTGATTCACTTCATTCATGGCCTTGAGAACCACATTCACTTTCTTGCACTAGTCAGCTATTACAAATACTTATATGAAAAAGCCAAAATATACTTTGTACCATCTGAGCTTGCCTTTTAAATTAATATTTTGCATAACTTTTCTAGCAGAAAATAGAAAATATTAAATGATCAACTTTTTGAATTCATATTATATTTACTATATCTGTTCACAAGCTAAATGTGCTATAGAAATTTTGGTATGTGCTTACTTTAAAGCCTGGTACCACACGCGATTAGTAGTACATGTGAAAAAACTTGTTCTGATACTGACTACTGCACTTACCAAGATAGTATCTGAACTTCCTAATTCACTAGAGTATTAGACAACATTGAATGTTCTTGGAAAGAAGTTAGCAGACCTACAACGAATGGAGTTTGGAAGCAATTATGCCCAGAATGCCTAGCAATGAAAATGAAGATGTCACAAAGTTGTGTGAACGAGAAAGTTTGGATCTCTTTCACAAAGCAGGATTCGAATATAAACAAATTGCTAGCAACTCACCAAGAAGAACTAACCAATGAAGAACTTTTACAGATTGAATATGATACCAGCAATCAAGATTTTTTGTCAAGTGATGCAGATTGAAATAAAAGAGTAAAATTAGAAAAACTATCAAGATTTTTTAAAGCAGCGGAGGATCTTAAAGCGTTAGGTTCTGAAGTAGAAGAGGATGATAAGCATTTAAGGCCAACATTGTTGGTGTGATTAGTTACTATAAGTATCTACATGACAAATACATGGAACAACTAGAAAGCACTCAGGAGGCCATACCTCTCTCAACACAGTTAGAAAATCTGAATGAAATTCATTGAGAACTTTGAGATACATTGTGGACAAGAAAAAATAAATTAGCGATATTATGTGTTTTGGACATAACTATGACGTAGGGGTGGGTGGTAATTGCGCATGGATCCACTCAAAAATTTAATTACTTTTTCCTTTGCCTATTGTCCACCCTTCCAGAAAATCTGAATTTATTCATTTAGAACTTTTGGAGATATCTTGCGGACAGGAAAAATGCAAATCAACAAACAGACGTGACCAAAAACATACCACATTTCAATTTTGTTGACAGAGGTAAATAATAAAACTCATATTCTGTCAAACCTAATTATCTCACTAAAATACTTGATACGTTTCAGTATTTTTTGGTTACTGTTTATATAACATGACTTTATGTACATGTTTCTTGACAGCAAAATAAAGTTTTTATTTGCTTATATGTTTAATTCACCGAAATTTTTAACATTAAAGTTTCTGCAAACATTAAGATGAAATTTAATAACGCATAAATTATTTCAGTTAAACATAAAAAGATTGGCATCTCAGTTTTCTACTAAATGTTAGCAAGAAAATGTGTCAGGCTATTTCACGCATTCCCCCTACAGCAGGCTCTTTACTTGGAACGTATCTTGCATGTGGTAACAGGCTTTCCTGTATATGTTTTAGTATTTACTGTATCACTATATATGTAATCATTAGAGTGAATCAAAGTTTTGATATATTTGTTTAATAAATCCTACCTGCCATAGATTGCAACTAGTTATGTATAACCTTAAGTCTTAAGTATTTGATGTATGTAAAAAATAATTTCATCAGTGAACAATTGCAATTATTCACAATCACAACATTCATAACTGATAAAGATCAATTTATTAAAACCATTTTATATTAACAGATCAATGCAAGTTTCTGAAACTATGTGGAAATAATCATACAGCAGAATGTGTACTATCCTTGGAGCAAATATTTCAATAACTTGATGAGATTGGATTTTACAAGTACAGGTTTGGTTAGCAGGATCACTGTCTTATCTTTTGCTCTATCAGAAAGAATAAACTGCAAACCCTTTAATAATTAATCAGTGCTATCATACGAGACAGATAACACTATTATTTAAATAACACTAGGAGACAAAATGATTTTGTATATAGCTAACTTATGTCTAATCAATTTCATTTTTGTGATTTATCATAGTTATCAAAGTATTTAAGTTTTTCACTGATAACTGTACAACCTGAAATCCAACTTTTATTGGGGGCTATACACATTTAGACTTTTTCATTCTTACTTTCATTCTTTCTCTAGCATATTCTTTTTTAAATACAAAAGTTCTTGAATTACCTACATTGATTATATGACATTTACTGAACTTAATTATTGGGCTCACTATGAAAATGTGTGCGTGCGTGTAAGTTATCGCTCAAAAACTTGTGTCTTGTGCATTACTCAAGTTTCCTTAAGTAAAAATTCCCAAAGCAATTTTACAAAAGAAAATATATAGCAGTTAAGGATTAAATTTCATCCAAATTCTAACGGATCAATTATCAATTCTTTTTGTTTTATTTTCTCATTATTTTGCTACTATAGTAACTATAGATTTCATAAAGTAATAAATAAGAGACACTCCAGAAGTAAGTATTAACCTGTAAGAGTTATTATTGGCTCGAGATAAAGTGAATATTCTATTTAACTATGACTAGTGGAAAAAGCAGTAGTCGGCCACCACTGTCACTTTCCCTTGGAGCAAGTCAACCCACTTGTCTCGTTTTGCCTTTAGTGGACACTGAATTAGTTTTAAAAATCAACCCAATGCTCAAACTATAAGATAAATATTCAGCTAGACTGTTTAAATCAACCAAGATTCTGTGACTCTCAAACTTTTCAACATTTGTTGAAGCCTCCACATGTTAACCCTTTTGCTTCTTGATAAAAGTACCAACCACACAATTTCTTTTTGATCATAATTTTAAAAATTACAGAAGTTACTGTGGATTGAAATCAAGAAAATAAACAGGAGCTTTGTTTAGTGGATTGCCAGCCAAGAGGTGTGGGGTTCTAGCTCTGTAGTGATTCATAACTGAGAACCGGAAGTTCAATGGGTGCATTACCAGGGTGCAATAGTTAACAAGTTTCATAGAATCAATTCACTAGTGTAGCGAGTTCAATCCTTACTGGTGTCCCACTACTTAAATAACCATAACCAAAAGTTCAAATAAAGAAACAAATTTCTAACCAAAACAAGCTGCTCAGTGCTCATATGTCAATTAATGCATAAATTGTTAAAGAAAATCCTACAGGTTCTGGTTAGATTAGATGTTATTAAATAAATAGACCCGATTTCTTTTTTTTCTTTTTTTTTTAAAACTTTTTATTCAACGTTTTTTTAATAAATTTTTAAAGCTTATTTAATTTATTTTAAAATTTTAAAATAAATACTGAAATTTGTGCTTACATTTTAGCTGAGGATTATGTATGTATTGTGTACACAAAAAAAAGATTGTCATATGCAACACTTAACAGTAAACTAAAGAGATCAACAAAATGGCCTTACCACAGAGAGTGGATTTAATTTGTACAAATGATGATGACGTCTATGTTTGACTTCTGCTAAGTATTGTAGAAATTTCATATTCCATGTTTTAAAATATACAATCAGTCTGTGCACCAAGAACTACAACGTAATTTTACATTTGTTTGTTGTACCCTTCTGCTTAGTGAACCCTTTTTCTGTGAGTTGTGTCTCTGAAATATGATACATTTCTTTTAACTAATCTGAGTAAATTCGCACAATAGGACACTTGTTGTCTGTAGAGAGAAACCAATGCTGCATATGCCCCCTTCCTGAAAAGTAGCGACTGTCTCGCTCTTTATACTTTTAATTTTGTTTATTATTCATACAATATTATATGGAGAGAGAAAAAATTTTAAATAGTTATTTTAGTTTTTAATTAAGTTATTAAAATTTTTAGCTTAAGCATTTTGCTTGCAGGGATACAAAAGTTTGTATTAAATCTATAAAGAATTAAAAAGAAAAATTTATGCATAAAATTGATATGCTCAAGGCACTTTGCAATTAATTTTCACCATTAACTTTACTTTTGATCAGAGTGGATTATCAATATTTTTTCCAACATGTGAAAACATGGAGTATATCAAATGGCTATTTAACAATTTCATGTGCATTAAATATTAAAAATGATTTCATAAATCAGCATGACTATTAATATGAAGTAAAAAGTCAACAATTAAATATAAAAGTTTTTAAAAAAATTGAATTTCTTAGATCATGATAAATTTCAAATTCAAATAGAATTGTGTCGAGTTTTTACAAAAACAGACATCTTGTCATAGAATGTAGAAAACTACTATTTATGACATCATGACAAAAAAAAAAAAAAGAAGTATTTTGATAAACATCTACAGGATATGCCTAAGTAGTCAGTGTCTAGTGACTTTGGATTGGTCAGAGACTACACCCAACTAATAAAAAAAAAAAAATAAGGGATAATACTAAAATTTTATCTTTCGTTATAATTTCTCTAAAAACAAGTTGGGTTTTTTTAACAACTACAAAGCAATAGCAAACATATACCAAAGTAGACAAAGTTTATGTGATTAATAGTTACCATCAATAACTATTTACTACAATAGAAATTTACACACCCTTAGATAATGTAGATTCTATATGTACATTGAAAATACATGAATATGGGACATTTGCTCAAAGCCTAGATAACTGCCAATAGTTACCACGTTTGTAATTTTAAAAAAATAAAAATAATTAACTATACAGGCTACAGCAGATAGTAGTATGATTTAATAGGACTTTTTACAATTATTTCTTGATTATAGTAAGCAGTGGGTTTCATATAGATATTTGTCAAACTAGCAAAGTCTGGCACAAGATCACAACAGTGATTCATTCGGTGGGAAGCAAACTCATAACCTCTCATAATCATAGGAGAATAACTTGTTAAACATTGCTAAAAGCAGGTGCCAGAGTGGCAAACTTGAGGACATAGAATGAAAGTACATACAGGTATACCTTGATTAATGAGGTTAATTTGTTCCCAAACTTTCCATACTGTTCAAAGTCTCCTTATAATTTAATGAGTTTTTGTTTTCAGCTTATTGTAAGTTAGATTAATTTGTACAGCAATACCTTAACCATACATCGAAACTGCACGATTCAAGGTATTCCTGTAATCCAAACAGCAATCAATATTTAGTTTTAAGATAGCAGATAAAAAGGGTATAGCGAAGAGGAAATAGAAGGGAACAGACAAGACAAAATTAATAATTAAGAAAAATAAAAACTCATTTCTAAGACTATGTTTATATACTATACTAAAAATCTTTTTCCTGGAATCAAAGTAATATTTTTCTGAAATGAACCATTGGTTTTTGAGCTTTTAGATGTTACTGTGACAAAAAAATAAATTTTAAGAAACCAATGGAAGACATTGTCAATCATTGCACATAATAGCTGAAAAATCTTTACTATTTTCCATTCAATTTACTTCATCTGATTTTGTTGTTTAATAGCAATTCGATATGTCAAGAGAAAATAGATAAACATTAATAAGAATGAAAAAGAAATTGTGGATAAGTAAAATTGTAAAATCTTTAAGAGCAGCAATTGAAAAACCAGTTTGTGTCAAATCTGTTCTTTGCCTAACAATAAAATAAATAGGAAGCATACTCATTTAATTATGTCAGTTCTATTCACTAGGGCATCTCAAACACAAGTTAAAGATATTTTTTATATTCAAATACAATAAGGCACTATTCCTTAAATTTAATCTGTAGTATTCATACAGAGTTTATATATAGAATTAAAATTATTTTAAGACCACATAGGCTATGTTTGTGATATGTGATACATTCAATGAACTTGCTTTTTTATTGCTAGACTAGTCATTTATGCTCATCTCTTGTTCAGCCATATTATTTACAACATGTGAAACTTTGTTTTAGGTCAGGAGATTAAGCTGAACTAAATTTTAACCTTTCCATTTCTTTCTTATGTAATGGAAATCTTTCTTTGTTTTTTTAAGTCAATTTCACCAAGATTAAATGTCAACATTTATCAAATTCTTGGCACAAAATCTATATAATTACCTTTCATTCATATAAAATATTTTTATGTAATCTTTTTAATCAAACAGAAACAATTCTGCCATTAACACGCAAAATCCCAAAGTCTAACACCAGGCAAGATTAATATGTAGTTGACAACTTTACACATCTAAAATAATGAATCTCAGCAAAAGAACGTAAACAGCCCCGGCTGAATCTGAAACTCAAACTCGGTCTGCAGATTCCGTTTTCCGTGCCGGTGACCGTAACGCCACTTCTAACCTCCTACACAAAATATACAATGAGAATAATAAGGTACAGCAAATTTGTTTTGTTAGTTCATAATATACATTAGAAATACCCCTTGTTCCTTGGTTAGTACATTGGTTTAACAAGCTTCTTGTTGAAAATTCATTCCTTAACAGATTATCCTGAATATAGGTGTTTTAAAAAAAAAATATTTTATTCTTTTCAGAACATCACAAGTTCACTCATTTATCAAATAACTTTTGATTTTGAACTGAACCAAAAATATTTGAGCATCCTAGAGAACAAATCTATCCTGAACTTCAGCAACGATTTCGCGAAATCAGTGATAACAACCAGGGCTACAATTTTAGCTATTTCTGAACTAAATGTAGAGCTTTTATGGCAGTTATAAAGTGGGAAAAAATCCTTCTCCACTTGCTAGTGAGGAATTTAGCTATATAAATAGATATTGTATATATACTTGTTTTTAGGCAACATCATTCTAGCTTTAGGGATGAAATCTGGCAAATTATGGATGCTTGTCCTGTATATTTAGAGCTTGTTTTATAGGGTGTATATTTTAATGTTTATAGCTAAAGAATTGAGAAAAAAAAAGGGTTTTCAGGATTCCTACATTACATACTCTTAATTTATAAAACAAAAAATATGCTCCAAAATGAAACTTTGACTGGAAAAACTGATCTGGTAAGGCAGGGGTCGCCAAACTTTTTAGACCATCAACCGCATCGATTCCAGGCAGTTCTGCCAAAGGATGTTTATCAAACGTACCAAACCCATAGTATAAAATTATATATCAACCAATACGATGTGATGTACTGACATAATAATTATATCAATAGACAATGAAAACTAATTATGAATCTGAAATGTGTATTTTATGTATTTTTATTTCTAATAAAAATGTGACCAAAAATGTTCAATCAACCCCTCCAGGCATTTATCAATCCCTTGGATAGCTCCATTGACCCTCAGATATAGATATTGACCACTTTGGCGACACCTGTGGTAAGGGGATAATTCAATAACTACATGCCATATTTGTTGAGAAAGTAAAAAAAAAATTTTTAAACTGAATAATATCATGTAAATATTGTTTAAAAATAAATAAATTGCTGTTTTTTGTAACTACAAAAAATGATATTGAACAAATCTCAAAGTTTAGTTTACATGTGTATGTTTGTGAAATATATAGTGATAAACAGATGCCTAGCTGAAACTGTCTATCCTGATTTGATCCCCACTTAAAATTCCAAAACACAAACTAGAAAGCAATTAGGCTGTAACTGGTCTTCATTTTTATTTTTATTTAAACAAAAGGCATAATGAAATGTTAACAATAGGCTTTGCAGCAACATTTATTCAATAGACCACTCCACATACTACAACAGGCTGTTGTACTTGGGCAAAGACTCCAGAAAAATATAACTGAAAAACATACATTTAATTGGCAAATCAAGCCCTTTTTAATGATTCTTTTTAAAGTGATGCATATTAATGAGTTAGAATTTTTCTTAGAGGAAAAAAAAAAAATAAAATAAAATACACAGGCTATATATAACGGAAATTTTGAGTTCCTAATTATGGGTCAGAGGTGATTTGTTTATATTCCATAATTGTAAAGAAAAATGTACATAAAGACACACAGTAACAAAATGAATTCAGTTAAAAAAATAAAATAACAAAATTGTGTGCTTCGCTATTGAGCCAGCTAGTCTTGCAGACCATTACTACTATAGTGAGTTCGATCCTCAAGCCCCTTAAAATAACAAAATTGGAACTGGTATTACTCAATATTTATTTGAGGATTCCATAGTAGTAGTTGGAGCAGTAGACTGGGGTCCAGTAAACAACCAATGTCTTAGATAAGAGCAGCTAACCTGAAATATCCCAAAATGGATCAACCCTATGAGAGATCAACAGGAAACACAAGAAGTTTTATATTCCTGTTTCTCATAGGATGGCAAACTAAGAGGAAATAGGAACTGGTTGGTTAGCAAACCACTGGAGTACTGGAAAGAATGTTATAGTCCTGTGATTTTATTATAAAATTCAACAGCTGCATTTTTCTCAAAGATCTAGAAAAGACAATATTTAATATATCAGACAAGAAATCATATAAAGAACAAAAAATAAAGATTGAAAATTCATGAAGAATCAGGGAAAAAAAACTGATCACTTTTCTACAAACAGTATAGCAGCATGAACTAACAATCAAGCATGACATTTTTCTTTGTTTT
The DNA here is from genome assembly GCA_006491835.1 of Architeuthis dux. NCBI lineage: Eukaryota > Metazoa > Mollusca > Cephalopoda > Oegopsida > Architeuthidae > Architeuthis > Architeuthis dux. The sequence goes on from VCCN01003701.1 coordinate 1,383,742, forward strand.
ATTATGCATTTATTTTTTCTAAGCAAGAATATTATTTAAAAATAAGTAAAATTTCAACAGCAGAACCTCCCAAACTAAAAAAATAGTTTTCTCTGAATCTGTCTTGGTTAACTCTTTGAAGCATCATGGTTATATTTCACCCACTTTTTGAAGTGTTTGTTTCCACACGGTGGATCATTTTAATACTACTACCTTTTATCTTCATATATCTAGGAGCACAAAGGTTTATATTCTGTCCCACCATTCTGTTTAGTACCCAAGCTGATCAACAGATGGCGGAGTAGTTCAAAGTGGAAGAAAAAGAAATTTGCTTCAAAAAGTTAACAGGTGGTTCAACAACTGTTGATGACAAACCAAGGAGGACAAGTAACAGAGTGGATGCTTATTTAAAAATACAGCAAGAAAGGTAGCTAGGTATCACATCATGGCTTATGTTATCTATATTAGAAGGATGACTTAGAAGTTAAGAGATGTACAGGGTGTCAGGAGGATTTAAATTATTTCACTATTTCTTCCTCATTCTTTTAATGTAGAAATATCAGCTAATTGGAATATTCACCAATAAAAACATTTTTAAGTCTTTCTATAGAATATTATGCTTCTGTTAAAGATAAAACTTTTTACAGATCAACTGGGTCAAGATATAAGAATATCTAGGTTGGTACTATATGTTCATTCTTAGAAAGAAAGCTAAAGCATGATATTTTTGTCAGATAACACTAAAATTCAGAGTATGTAAAGAAGAGAGAAAATAATTTTTATCAGGATCTTAACATCACCTTGACTAAAGTAGTTTTAATACTTGAAATTTATAAAGAGAGCCCTCAGTAACACTTGATCAACCAAGGAAATAACTACAGAAGGGATGGAAAGAATCTTGAGAATTTCTGATACAAAACAAGCAAATAGTTACTTTATCTAGTAATTGTTATCAGATACCAAACATAGGTCACAAGCAAAGAGGGCAACTCTTGAAATTACTGTAGGTTTACAAATCAAGCTTTCTTCAATCCAAAGTCATTCTACAGGGATTGTTAACACTTTTTCAAAACAATAAAAAAAAGTAAGAAAAAGGTCTTTATTTGTTTCTATATTTAGTTACCATTAGATTATGACTATAAGGTAATTATATCGTCTTAGTAGTACCTATTGTTTTATGACAGTGAGCGAAAGGCTGTGAAAATTTTTGTCTGATCAATAGGGGTTGCAAATGAAAAAGTTTGAGAAGTCCTACCATATTCGATGGCATATAAGGACCACTCTTATTTCAGCAGGGAATATTAAGGAAAGAAAATGCATTTCCCTGAATTCCTCTTATTTATCATACAATTTTTTAAATCCTCAAGTTCTAGCCAATGTGGGCCTGGATTCCGAAAGGTTACGTTTACCTTTAGAGGCACTTTTTTGGGGAAAGGGTCTTATATGACATCAAATACAGTAATATTCTGTGCTAACCGACTAATTCTGAAAATTCATGTCTATCATCTTCACTCTCAGAAAGTTCCATTGCCATGTGAGACCTTCTCCAAGATGATCATGTCATTAAATACCACTAAACTTGAAACCAAAACTCATGGTCTATTCTTAAAAGTCAACAGAAATGTTTACATTTCATTCATAAGGTCTTGAGCAAGTTTCTTACACTATACTCATTATAGTCACCTTGTTCTTCTATTTGTTTTTATATCATTTTCAATAACTGTACTTCACTTGTTCTAATTGAAACAATTGTATTTGCTTTTATCTTCTTGACCCAGCAGTGCCAGTCTCGACTACAGTTCAGCATTTTTAAATCCATAAAGATTAAAATATGTTGATGTACAAAATACAGGTACACAACCAATTTTCTTGCAGCCTTGGTTCCAGAACAGTGCCGGATAATCCATTTTGCAGGACCAACAGGTCATGTAATCATAATAATCCAATAATACACCTCTGAACCACTAATTGTGCAAATCTCATATCTTCAAAGCATTAGAAACTTAAATGGTTAAATGCAATACCATAATATAATGATACGGTTTATCAATATAAATGAAACATACATTTTATATAAAAACAAGCACATATACATATATATGTCCCACACAGCTTCTGTACTGAAACACTGCGGTCAAGTTTTCTTAACACTCCTACCTTTCCTTGGATTGATATGGACTTGTATTTATACTTTACACCACTACTGACACCTGCACTTTGCTTGGAATGGAAGCCCTTACTAGGGATAAATGTAAGAAAATTAGGCTAGGAATTTTACAAAATCGATGGAGCAGTAATAACCATCACAGTATAAACAACTCTTAAATTCATAAACCGCTTGTAATTGACAGTGAAAAACACCTCTGAATTGAATTTAAAAAGAATTCACCAAATGGCCAAAGGGAGATAATTTTAATCAGAAGTTGTTTCCTATGAAATTGACATTCTATTTTCTTTGTATGAATTTAAGAGTTGAGAGATGGCTCCACACACAATGCCACCTCTGGCTACACAGTGAACTAGAGTGAGAGCCGCGAGAAATACGAGGGCCAGCTCATAATTTTGTCCGATATTAAAAGAGATGGCTAACCATAGGTGGTGTATCTATATTTTGAAAGATTATAATCAATCTCTCATCAGCTAGATAAGAGTTTAAACTTGAAAGCAAATAATGCAGTGGATGAGCGTCATGAACGATAGATATCCACTATGTTTGGATTCTTGTAAAATCTGTCATACATACACCATTTATTGCTATCTCACAATCGCAGCTGATTAAAGTTTCAACTATTCAAAGCATTTTATTTTCTGCAACTCTCTTCAGTCTCTGCCAGCCTAGTGGACAGACGATAAGTAATTATCTACTCCATTGTAACTACCTATGTCCTAACGTCCATGTATCCCACCACAGCTGTCCTATTGTTGGCTTAGTGTTCAGCTCTCCGTTCCCCTCTCATTCTATGCCTCCATCATGGACAACAACAAAACAGGAAAAGACAGTGAGCACTTCCTGCTTGCTTCGCTGATAGAAAGAAAAAAAAAGCAAACAGCATCATACAGCTAACTTCAACGTTTGACACTTGTTTAAATGAGAAGCAGACTTGACTGAGAAGGTGGGGATATAAAACGTGGTTGATATTTATTCTGGATCCCCACTTAAGGCAAAATGTGATACAAGGTCATTCAATACTGTAGGCATTTGCAAAAATTCTTAGGTGTTCCGGTCTAGCAGTAGACATCAGGAAATATCCTAAACACTTTTTCTTCTATTAGCGTAATTTGGGGTGCTGTCTGGGAGAAGGATCTCCAGCATTGAGGCTATAATTGTTTTACTTTTTAAATTTTACTTCCCGGTCCAAAGATAGAAAAAGGAAAGAAAAATATAGAAAATAAATTTATGCAGATAATTAATTTGAAAGAAAAACAAATCAAAGATAGAATTGCTGTGGAGCAATAGTTAGCAAGTTAGTCTCGGAAGCCATTACTGTAGAGAGTTTGATCTTCACTAACCTATGCTTATGACTGTGCCAGACTAAGCTAAGCTTAATAAATATTGAAAATACCTATATTTTAAAAAAAATTAAAAAATAAAAAAAATCTTTGGGGGAAAAAAAAATAATAGATAATCAATTTATACCAATTCTAAATCGGGAAAGGTAATAATAATCATTCACTCCAGTTTTAGAAGCCTGAGGTGCATGGAGTCTCCTGAAAACAAAGTCTGGTTGAACTGATTTTAAACAAAGTTCTTCAGCTAGGAATAGCACCCACATGTAAATAACATGGTAAAACAGATTTTACAATTAGTAGAGTAGAGTAGTAGTTGAAAGAGCAGTTTTGATTTTTTTTTTTGTTTCCAAGAGAGCTAGAAGTTTCTCTTTTTTTCCTTAGAGAGATAAGAGACTAGAATCTGCGCAGTTTCAAGATCCAGAAGTGATTCTAAACTGTTGAAATAAATTTATATTTAGGAGACGAACAGAAAGAGTGCACACTGTAGACAGACTTCAGGAATGACGCACCAAAGGTGATTAAAAAGAATTCTTGTGCAATAGATTAAGAGGACTGCACACCAAAAAGAGTTCTAAGAATAATCTTCAAGACAACCGGTTTTTAACAACTTGCACTTAAAACAAATTTCAGTAAAAAAAAAATCTGTCTTTATTTGCATGAAGACAAGACACGGCTGATCCTAGCCAAAAGGTCGGGAACACGTTTAAAGTTTTCAAGGATTAACATTTTTTTTCACATCATAAGCTCTTATCTAGGAAGAGCTTGCAAAAAAACAACAAACTTCTAAAAGTCATTTGATTTCATTTTTATTTAGATTTGAATTTCATACATAATGGTACAATGGGAACATCGTCGTAGTGTAATGGTTAGCGAGCTAATCTTGCAGACCATTTCTATTAGTAGTTAGCTCCTCACTGGTTGCGCCATCAGTAAAATTCCCCAAATATTTATTTTTATGTTTGATTCTCATTTGAATATTACATATTTTTATCTAGGATCTAGGGCAGAGCTTTCCAACCTTTTTACATCAGCGACACACCATTTGAAAATAAATTGTTTTGGTACACATTACTTAAGTTTTGATAGCCAAGCCAAATATATAATGTCACCCAAGCAGTTCAAATGACCCAAGAAAAGTATTTTTTGAAAGATATACAAGATTATACTTAATTTCGCGACACAGAGATTGTCGGCGACACACTAAAGTGTCGCGATACAGTTTGGACAGCTCTGATCTAGGGAGTAAAGACCCTACACAACACGGGAAAGGTTCTAACAGGCTTCTGAATGATCAGCACCTAAGAAACTGGGTCACGACATTTTCAACAGACATTGTCGTTCAAAAAAAAAAAAAAGTTGTCAAATGTAGCAGAATTCAAAATCATCTCAATTACCTAATTTTCTATGACACTGGTTCTCTTAAAATAATTAGCTTAAATTGCTACGTTGTCCTGAAATTAATAAAGAAATGAGAGGGGGGGGTAGTGTCCGAATAGAAAAAGAAAATGGGGAGGGGGAGAAATAAGCGGTGAGAGAGAGAGAGAGAGAGAGGAATGGTTAAGAACTAAAAAGAGAGGAATTAAAGAGAATCAAGTAGATAAACTCAAAGAAAATGGTAAAAAAAGGTAAAGATGGGCAGTATGCCAAAATAAAAAAGATGGAAAGAAAAAGATGCAGAAAATGAGGATGAATAAGAAAAAATAATACGGGAAGCGAGAATGGAATGAATGAATGAAAGAGGAAAAAGTAAAGGATGAAGAAATAAGAAGTTTAAAAGGGAAGAAAGACGCTAGTGAATGAATGAATGTCGTGTAAACGCAGCTCGACTATGCACCAACGAATATGCCCTCTCCTCAACATTCCGACATAACTCACTCATCATCACAGATCAGAGTCAATCCCTCTCCATCAACCCTGACAATTTCCAAGTTGTGAATAGCTGCAGTAGCAGCAGCATCATTATTAGTTTTAGTTTTTGATGTCCTAAATCCACACAAGTGTCTTGTCGTTCAAGTTAGAAAAAAGAACTGTTATTTTATTCTAGGTTATTGCTCAAAACTTTTTAGTGGCTGTAATTTGCAAGGCAGTTTATTGGTTTTAAAAGGAAAATAAATACAAAAGAAAATTACAAGGCGAAATACTTTCTTCAATCTTAACAATGTGCTATTTTTAATATTTAACTAATAAGGTTCATAAAATAAAAAAAAACTTGACCACATTCCCGCAGAAGACATCTGGACATCAATGAATATTATTTTATTTTAAACCTGTCGTTGATTCTTTCCACATTTTATGTCTCTTAGAAAAATATATTACTTTTTTCTTCTTTTTTCCAAAAAGAATATACGACTTTGAAAAGGTTGCTGCTGCTAATAGTGATACAGTAAAAAGAAAATGTTAATCTTTAAAAAAGATTGGATCCTAGCGACACTGAATGAATGAAATTGTCGCTAATGAATAAATATAATAACTTTCGTATATAACGCAATAAAAATCAATTAAAATATTCTTTAAAATAAATTATTCAGTCAGTCAGTATCTTTCTTAAAAATTAGGAAGACTACTGGTGATAATTATCACTGACTGAATAAGTTACCAACTCTATAATTAGTTACGAAAAAAAAAATGAAATTGATCAGCCATTAAAAAGTGGCCATTCATTGGTCAACAAAGTTAAATTATTTGCAATAACAATTCTTTTCATTCAATAAATCCGTAAAAATGGTCTTGTTCCTGTGTTTTTATTCGCATGCTATCTATTTACTTAATACTCCAGCAGTTGCCGTTCAGAAATGAACAATGATATGGTTTCATTTTCGCTTTGAATATTTTTTAATACGACAGAACTCTGCATAGTATCAGCTGCTGCAAGTCAGACACGAGCTCATACCAATTATTATTAATTACATTTAAAAAGAAAACCACGCTTCATAGAAAAACATTTTTTAAGTACTAAAACAAAAACAGTTATGATTATTTAGGATTGCTATGAGTTTAGTTTGAGAAAGAAACAAAACGATGCCAATAATCTGACGCAGGAAAAGGAAATCAGCTGTTCCAGGTTAGGTTCGCAAATAGTTCAAAGTTCATGGATATTATACTGTTTCATAGGGAAGACTTCAGAAATAAGGGAGTATTCGTTGCTGCTGGATGTTAAGTTTTGTCCAAGGCATAAAACACGACATTACTAGAATTCGGTTTATAACTATGTTTGGATTGATAACTAAAGATTCATCTAGAATTGGCTAATGGCTTTAAAGAAACGAATTTAGTAGATCAGGTATTGAATTAATGAATGAACGAAAAAAACAACACACTAAAGTAGTAAACGAGGTGCGCATAGAGAAGAGTGGAAAATACGTGATTTCACGATAGGTGTGTTTTTCCAAGTGATCACTTTGTCGGAAAACGTGCTGTGAACAGAAGGATATCTAGCAAGATATTTTCATATAGTAATTCTTTAAAACTAGTTGGTGTACTTTCTTTTTCAAGAAAAAGCGATATGATAGTGCCTAGCCGTGGAGCAATGGTTAGCAACTTAGTCTCGCGAGCCATTACTGTAGTCTCTAGTCTAGTGAGTTCTATCCATAACCAGATGACACACACCTATGGCCTTGTGCCATAGTAAGCTAAGATTGTTTTAATATAATACATGATAAATCTACCAACTGGGTTGGTAGATAACTTTTGTCCCCCTCTAATAATTAAATATGGTGTAATAAATTATAAAACCTAATAATTCCTACATTAGCCAGAAGCGGATATGGTAATATAATGAAGTTGTAGATTCGAATAATATAAGCCAACTAACTGGAGAAGTAAGTAAAAAAAGAAAGTATACAACATAACCGGGATTGTGTTGGTCACTATTCCTTCAATTTTTCTTTTTCAAAGAGAAATTTGAAATTTCCTGCGTAGTTAGTAAAGTTACAAAGCACAGAAGTCACTAATCCAATAACAACGATATCATGACTAATTTGATCCGCCTACCGCCTAGAAACGCCAAATAGTAAAATAGCAAACATATAGATTTCGTAGTTAGTTTGATTTTTTTTCACAATTCGATATCATCCAACTCTTTTTCTTCACATTGAGGTAATAATAAAAGTAATGAAATTGGAGAAAAAAAAACTTTTATGAAGTTATGGAATTCTGTCCGTATTTTTACAACACAGAAGATATCAGTAGTTAGTAGTACTAGTATGATACTACTGCCAAAACAAAATGTCTTGTCAGTTAGGTTAAAATTTCATTAGCCCTTATTTGCGACTCTAATAGGAAGAAATATGTTGCATTTCAAAAACAAAAAAAAAATAGAGAATTCAACCGGCCCCAACCTTCTCAGCATAAACCAATGATTAGGGGGGGGGGGTAAAAAAAATAAAGGTCCAGTCTAGAGATAGGGTTTTGTGCACTTCTATATATCTTCTATCGAAGTCGAAGGCTCAAAATAAGCTCCAAGTTAAGAATGATTTAAGATTGGTTCTCTAATAGACCCACAAATCGGAAAAAACAAACAAAAAACAACAAGAACAGAGATCACATTGATGAGGTGTATATTAATTACGATAGCAGAATTCTTATTTTTTTGTAATAAATGGGATTTCAAATGGAGGTGATCTAATTATTTTCGCTTGCTTTCTTTGAGTAACAAATACACAGCAGCAGCTGTACAATTATAAAATTAAACTAATTCTTAGTATAAAGCTGTCTAATTATAGGCAAAATAAAGTTATTATTCTTGTTTGCAACTTAATAAATGGGGGTGGGGAATACTAGTAATCTTATTGACAAAAGTGGGGAATCACTCGAAAAGGTTGGGAACCACTAACAATCGAAGAACTTTCTACATTGAAAAATCACAGGACCGGATTGGAATCAAGCTAAAAAACACCCACCCATAAAAAATAATTGTTAAAATCTATCGACCATTTTAACATTTTATTTATTATTCACCGTTTTCTAGTCATTTGTGTCTACTTTTAGAAAAATGCATGCCACTTCGAAAACAGGAAGGAAAGAAGAATGGAATGAACAGGGGACGAAAGAGTTGCATTCTGGCATTCATTTGCAAAGCATTAAACTTTTAAGCAAATAAATTGTCATCAGGTCAAAACAAGATTTTAACGAATTTAACGTTTTTTTAGTAAGTAAACACAAGAAAAGTTTACAGCGTACAAGTGATACTAGAAATAAGTATTCTTGGATTTGTGTATCAGATCCACTTGATGTTTCTAAGATAACCAAGTTTACAAAAAGAAAAAAAAATTGAAAACCCAAGATATAAGTATTTAGTTTCATAAATTCTTTCATGATTTCTTATGAATTAAAACTCAACCTGACCCACTAACCGAGTGTTTACTTTTTTTAAAAAATGCAAACATTAAACACAAGTGAAATTTTACAATAAAAAAAACAAATCTTTCTCCAAGTATTGGGTGTAAATTAAGGATATAATCACTTGTGTTGGTGGTATGGTTAAATTACCGACGAGTAGAATCTTTTTAAATGACAAATTGAACAAAGAAAGAAAAAGAATCTACCAAAGTGGAGGTCGTGAGAGATGGGTGTGTCTCTTCATTTTAAGAAAATGGGACAAGGAAATAACAGTAAACAACACTAAGTAAAACTAACATCAACACTTACAGTGCCACACAACAAGCAAGATTAAGAATATAATTTGAATCACTGAATGATAGTGAATACGAATAATATCTGGACCATTGAAATATATGTGGGTTACGGAATCTCTTGCAACAAATGAACCTGTTTTTTTTTTCTTTCTTAGCTTTAACAAAAATTATTCGCTACCCCCCCCCCCCGGATTTGTAATGGCAAATAAATGAATGGAATGAGTTTGTCACGTGAAAAAAAAAGAAAAAAAAAAAAAAACCTAGTCTGAAAGACGGAGGGGATCATAGCTTTCCCCGAATCCCCAAGATGAAAGGAGAGAGGAGTTAAAGTTAAGACATGTCAACAATCTTCTCAATTAGTGCAACTTTTAACAATCTGCACCAAAAGGTGGGGATGGGGAAATCACATTCCTTCTGAGAGCAGAATTTTTAAAAAACCCATAGTTGTTCAAATTTAAAGCTACTAAATGTCATTATAAAAATAGGGAAAGTGTTTTCACTCAGGTTTATTTGTTTTTATGGGCACTTTTTCAAGATAAGACAGCTGAAATAAATTTGAAGAAAGAAATGAATGGGCGAGAGGCAGGGGGTGGAAAAAGAAGTCCCCTATACAATTTATTCAATAACGAACCAATTAGTTGTCAAAAATACCCACCCACCTCAAAAAAGTTATGATTTTTAAAGTTTTATACGGAAAATGTAGATCCCATAGAAGTTCTGTATAAATTAAAATAATTTCTGATTATATAAGTGTACATAGATGTGTATTTAAAAATAGCTACTTTTAAAAAGAAAGAAAATGTAAAAAGATAACCTACTTTTTACATCACTCACGCACTCATCACAAAAAAGTAGAATGACAAATTAATGGTGCATTTGATCTAGTTTGTGATGAAAACTGAAATTCTAAAAAGAATCTACTCACTTTTAGTTAAGTTAGTAGAAATTTCAAATAGATTGAACTTTAAAAAAAAAATCAATTTAAATCGTCATGACAAATTGATTTTATTTATGTGTAATGTAAAGCTTAGTTTAATAAAATTCAGAGAAATCTCTTAGAATTATAAGTAAAACAAACTAAAAAAATTGATTTCATAACTTTTTGAGAAGCAGGGCGAGGGGGGTGGGGCAAGTTATGTTTAAGAAATTTCTTTACTATGGAGCGCCATAAGGGCGATAAACAGATCATTTACGACTTTAAAACATTCCAGAAAAAAAAGACTAATCGTTACATAAAGATCTAACTTTTTTTAAATATTTCATCTATAAAAATTAAGAATTTATCCGGTTATAAGATTAAAATTGTTAACGTAAAATCTAAACAACAAGAGATTAACACAAAAACACTTAACCCGATAACTTTTAATTCAATTTAAACCAAGATTTAATTGACAAATCAAATTAGACTGAAATTGAGCATCAACAATGACACTACACAATGTGTATTAACCATTAAAATGCTTTAGAAGCAAAAGTATAGAGGAACATTTTATAAATTAATCCTGATAAGAAAATTATAATTATATCAGTTATAGGATTCTGTAGTAAAATTTCTGAACATTCAAGTCACGCTGTTCGTTACTTAGTGGAATGCACTGTAGTTTTTATCAGTCAATTTGGATAAATAACAGAAATAAAACAAGTTTCATATGTTATGTAAATTTATAATTGTGCATACTGTAAAGTTTTATCCGAAAATTAAAAATTAAAAAAAAAACAGGACTTCCCACTATGAATATTTCTGAATTTCCTGATTAAAAGTATTTGAATTTTAAGAAAAAAACTGCAGTTATGAAAGAAGGCGTTAAAAGATAGACTAAAAGAGTTTACATACACAAAGTGGAGTTTTTTTTTAACATTTAACTATCATTAATTTTGATTATTTTCTGAGGAGAAAAAAAAACATTTTAAAGGGGAAAATTATCATTAAAAGTCAAACGAGGCTGGACTAAGTCAACAAATGCAACAATCTAATGATATGTGATGATACAAGAACAGGACACTACTAAGTACTAATCTTTCAGATTTTTTTTTTAACTAAAAAGTTAACTTTAACTATAAATTTACTGTAAAAATAAAATAAAGTTTACAGATTGACAATTCTTTAACTTTGAAAGTTGAAAAGAAACTTCCTAAACGGGAGGAAAAAGAAAAAAAAAAAAAAAAAAAAAAAAAAAAATCATTTTGTCATTAAATTAAATTTTATAAAATTTGAAACCTCTGAAAAATCTCTATCCTTCACTTAAATGCAACATGCAACTACGACTTGCAGTTGCTAAAAATATGACTTTTACAAAAGTTTAAGACTAAAAAATCATAGCAAATAAAAAAATAAATAAATAAATAGTTATAACTTTAAAATATTCTTGTCACATGCACACAAGTGTCATCACTGATTACTAATAGCAAGAAAGATCTTGAGTAATAGTAACAACACATAATACAAAAGTGCAATAAAGATTTTAAAATAAAATATTTTAAAAAGTGTTAACTTACTGGTTGGAAAAGTTTCCAGGTCGCTAACTTCTTGGGTTGATCTTGGTGAGGTGGTGACTTCACCATCCACCCAGAACACAATACAGAATCCATTTTGTTCATTGTCAGGAAAAAAAAATGAATATATATATATTTATTTATATATCATCAAAAATATATAAATAATATATACCAATTCATTTATTTAATAACATGGGTACTTCTTGATGATTAACAATAAACATGCATGGATGAGGTGTGTGCTTTCTTTTTTGTTTTTCACTGGTAGCCTAGATTTTTTTTATTTCTTTCAATGTTTTTTTTCTCTCTCTCACATTCGTAAGCACACACACACACAAAACACAACTTTTTTTTTCTTTTACATATAAACACAAATGTAGTGGATGGATTTACTTACTAAAGTGTATTCAAAATTTAAATACACCTGGATGATAAGTAAGAATTTTAAAAAAGGCTACCTAGTGGTTGTGTATGTTGTTGTTTATATATATTGGAGGAAAAAAAAAAAAATTCACCTCATTTTTTTTTAAGGATTATAAATGTGCTTTAACATAGATGATCTACTCTAGTATAGATCAAGAAAATAGACTTTGAAAATGTATATCAATAAATCGTCTCTGGTGGGTTTTTCTTTTAATAAAATAGCCAAAATAATAGAGAGGCGATCAGGGATTTTTTTTCTCGGTTTCGAAGCTGTGACTTGTTGCTAAGAAGGAGTGGTAAGAAGTCGGCAAAATACTTCAACTTTCGAAGCTGTTTGGGGGGATTATATGCTTTAAATATATAAAACAATGTAGAGAGAAATTATTAATAAAATAAAATAGGCTTTAAGTAGCAGAGAAGACCGCTGCTACTACTACTATTACTACTAAGTATTATTGAGAGCAACAACAACAAGACAACTCGATGGTGAACGTAAAGATGAAGAGATCAAATTCAGAAAAGGTAGTCCGATGTGTCGTCGTATAGATCCTTGGTAGTTAATCATAATTCCACCAAACAAAACATATATATATTCCTCAGTTTGGATTTAAGGAAAATATATGCACAATTCTTTTAAACATATTTTCCTTTTAAGATCGAATGCAATGAAAAAACGTGTAGGCCGACAAAAACAAAATTTGGAGCGGGTACTTGTTCCTGATGATAAATCCAGTTGCTGGAGAAATGTGACCGTAAAATCCAAAAATTCAACTTAAAAACAAAAATTTTTTTAAATGGATCCCCGAAATACTTTTTGTTTCCTTTTTGTAGAGGATTTCCAGAATTGAACTTCGCATTAAAAAAAAAAAAGGGAAAAGAAAAGAAAAAGAAAAAAGATGTCAAGTGAAGTCCAAACCGCCTAGAAAGAGAAGAAAAGTGTTAATAAATTTTGCTCTACTCTCTCTCGTAGAGTTGGTGTCCGTGCCGGTGCCTATCGAAGGAGGAGGAGGGAGGGAGGGCGTGTGTTGGTCGCGGTAGGAGGAGGAAAACGAACCGTGGTAGGAGAACGTAGTCCTAGATGTAGAGGAGGAGGAGGCGCAATAAACACTCAAGTTGAATTGAGCGGAGCAGTGGGGAGAGGAAAGAACAAAGATACAGTGAGAGAGAGAGAGAGAAAGAAAGAGAGACAGTAGTAATAGTGGAAGTCATCAATAGTAATGGTAGTAGGAGGAGTAGGGGCGGACACTGTGGTAATGGTGAGAGTACAATAAAATAGTGAGGGGGAAGTAGTTATGATGGTAGTCTTTCTCTCTCTCCCAACTGTTGTAGTAGTCGTTGTTGTTTTAAGTAAAATAGTGAATAGTTGAAGTAACAATGACAGTAATAATTCGAATAGTATTAAACTTTAGCTTTAAATTGTATAGTTGTTGAAGTGTAACAAACAACTGTTCCTTACGACTGCTACAAGTATAAACGGCCCTTTAAGTAGCTATAAGTAAAAAAAAACCTAAATGGTTCAGTGTTACTGAATCAGTGGTCATTGGTCTTAAAAATAAAGTAAAAAAAACTATTTTTATTTTATTTTGTTATTAACAATCTTGATATTGAACTTTATTCAGTTGGCATTAACAGTCCTAACTTTTTTTAGTCTTATTATTCTGCTAAATATTAATAATAAGAACTAAGAAGGAAGAAAGAAAAAAACAGTTGTCTTTCGACTGGTGTAGGTCATAGAAACAATTAGTAAAAAAAAATTACTTATAGTTTAAAAAAATAGTAGTACTAGTAGTTAAAATTAGTTTCAACTTTTATAGTCGTTCTTACTCAACACCATGGTGGTAGTCTGTTTATTAGTAAGTGGTAAATTTTACGGGTAAAGAGAATGGTAATGGTTGTAGTTTCAACAGGTGATAATCTCATAAAAATAAGCCGTACAACTTAGCGATGGTGGTCCCGATTGGAATTCGGCTGGCGTCTCGTAGACGTCGCACACAGATATGCTATCTGTCGGAAATTAATAAAGCGAAGCAGAACGATATAATTTGTATTAGCTTCTGTTTTTCTTTCATGAATTATCTTATTTATTTTTTTACTTATGCACCATTTTTAACATCGAGTGTGCGCGGGTGTGAAATTTTCACCCGCGACATGTCGTCAGCAGAATTCCAATCGGGACCATCTTCGCTAAGTTGTGCCAAATATGCCCTAGTTGTAGTAATTAGAATTAAGAAGATGTGAAGTAATGGTCCAAATTGGCAGTGGTGATTTTTAACCTGACTGATATGCAAAAAAAAGCAGAATACAATAATGACCCCCAGTGAATACAAGAACTAGAACTAACAGAACAGGAGTTAAACTTCCAACATCCAACATCCCACATCCCGGTCACTTGATTATCACATCTAATGGTTTTGTTCAATTAAATAGTTTAAAATTTAAAACAAATACTGTAGTTGCTAAAATAAATAAACTAGTGAGTTTTGTAAGAAATACTCAGTCATAATAATAATATAAAAACTAATCATGACCCATCTTCTCAAACAACCTGTTGTTAGCTTTCGTAGACCAAAACTACAAGAAAGAGATATGAAAAATGTTGTTTTATTATTGCAACGGCTAAGGCATATACGCACAAATGCAAATCTGTCACTCGTCTAAAGTGACTAAAAAGTTAAATGGAAAGAGCCATTAATCACTTTTAAACAAAGAACACGAAAGATTCAAAGTGTTGTTTTAAAATCTACACGACAAGACACGATACAAGTTAAGTAGCGCGGTCACTAAAAAGAAATGTGGTCCCCCCTGCAGAGCTAGTAGTATTCCTTTATTTCTGCATCTCCAATGACTGCGGTCCCGACTCACGAGTTATCTAACCCTAACGGGGTGCAAACAACAGGAATGTCGGCAATGTCAGGGTCAGGATTAGGTAATTCGGGACCACAGTCATCGCAGTATGACATGCGAAAATAAAGTAATACTACTACCTTTGTAGGGGGGACCCCACTTCGTTTTAGGGACCGCGCTACTTAACTTGTACCGAAGTACAATTTGCTTTTACTTTACAGGCAGGTTTTTAAATTAAGCTTATTTATTTTTCAGAATATGGTTGTAGTAGATATTACTATGCCTAATTTAATCTGGCATACTTAGTAGGACACTGTAGATTGAACTCACTACACTAGCGAATTAGTTTGCTTGCTAAATAAATATTGCTCTATGGCAGGCGCTCTGTTTCATGGCTTATAGTAGCAGGTCAATAGTTGTTCTGGGTTCTTACAACAAGAGCAGCCTGACAAGAGTCAGTTGTTTTGTCACGAGTGTCATTTAAATTAAACCCTATTTATTTATCAATAAATAAGTTTGTGCTTCTTATAAGGGAAGGGGAAGTCAATCTGTTATTGTTAAGGCGGTCCCAATCCCACACACCTCCCACTGGTAAATAAATCTAAAACATCTAATAGCTAAAGCCACAAGTTTAGCCCAAAGGAAATAGGTCTGTTGTTGTCACAGAAACAAAGTTGAAAGATAAGTTATAACAGTAAACTGTGCACTATTCACTTGAATTTATACTGATTTAAAGGTACTACTATAGCATGCAGTCTACCAGAGTATCTGTAGTCTACAGTAATGTAATATGCAGTCTACCAAGATCCCCACCTGACGCGACTCATCTGATTACTAAGTTTAGACCATTAGCAAGGGACACATGACTTGTATATTCCAACTAAGCATAATGATAGTTAACTTTCTTTTCGGTTAAAACTTGAAATAAACAGGTCTGGTTAGTCACTCAATAGAAAACCGTCATGTGACTAATGTCTATTGGCAGCATGCAGTGTTGGGAGTGATCAATTAAAAAACAGCATGCCAACGTTGGGGGCGACCAATTAAGAAATTGGAAAAAAGGGGGTGAACAATGATTAAGTTACTTCTCTCAACTTTTGTTAGATCACTAAAAAGTCCAAATTTAAAAAAAAAAAGTGTGAACACAGCCAGACACAAAATAGGGATCAATTTAGCATAAACTTACATGGCAAATTGAACACCCCACTAAAAACCTATTTTATGTTTTTTCTACACATAATAAGGAGTAAATGTTGAAAATGTTAGCCCTGCAGACTGTATGCATGATACATACATACATAGCCAGCCAGACCAACTTGAAAACTGAAGAAACCTATGTTGACAGTTTTGGTTGACGGTTTCTAGTGTGGCTTGTACATTTCAAACCTGATCCGATTACTTGGGTGGATAAAATTAGTATCGAAAAGTTCTTCTAAACTTCAAGCCGAAAACGTCAGTCTTAACAATTTTACCCTCTACAATGCTGTTGAAAGATTTCTACGGAAGTATCATCTTGACAGATGAAACCGCAGTTGCATTTTACATGAAAACAATCTTTTGGATGCACCACAAGAAGCAGATCTTTGTCATTGATGTAGTAGTGTTATGCAAGAAAAAAGAAAATATGACAGAGGTGGGGAATACAGGCCTGTACTTCACTGTCCTTGTAAAGGGTGACAAATTTCATGTCCTGCCCGGAAAGGAAATGCATTCTTCTATTTTGTGGACATCAACAAGAAATTACACTGAGTTTGTGTGAAATTTTAGAACTGGTGCTCTTTTTAGTAATGGAAATACCCATGAACACAGCAGTGAGCACAATTTTGATGAAAATGACCATTAAATGCAAAGGGTGAATAGCACATAAATCCTAATTAGAGGCTGTTAAGTTTTTTGTTTTAAAACTAAACATTTACCAGCTCTTTTTCCTTTTCAATTACTGGTTTTAGAGACAGAAAAAATATAGGAGACAATTCAAGAAAAAAGTAAATATATGATTTTTAATTAATTCACATTATTTTTTCTAGAGGAATTCAAGGAAGTTAAAAGAAAAAGAAATAAGAATTTAAAAAATGTTGATTAGTTTAGTGTAGCACTTAAAAAAAGAAACATTTTATTGATCTGCAAGCTGAATGTTTGAAGGCTTCATGTTTTAATTTGTCAATTGAAAATCCTGTTTATCATGCTGAAGGAATTTAGCATAAAAGTGTCAAGAGTTGAGAAAAAAGTTTACTTTTTTTAGTCTTATCATATTTGATGGCATATAAGACCCACTTTTCCCATGCAAAAATGGCTAAAAAATATCCCCCAGGTCCAGGGTTGCCAGATTAGTTTTCTCAAAATCAGACAAATACAGACAACCCTTCTCCAAATTGGTCAAACATGGACAGAAAAATTGATGGCTAAAAACAGCTAATAAGTGGCTGGATTATTATCACAATAATGAAAATAAATAGCTAAAAGTGGCTAGAACTGATATCTAAAAACAATTTCTCATATCTAAACGCAACAAAAAATATCTAAATTTAGATATAAAATATCAAAGTTGTCAATGCTGAGTGGGGACTTAAATCGGACAATTTTGGATGTCCCATTTTTTAAATTTTTAATTGGACGTACATGGTGAAAAATGGACATATCTGGCAACCCTGCTCAGGTCTTATATGCAAAATTGAGCTAAGCTGCTTTTGTTTTCTTTTGTAAATTACAGCTGTATTTTTATTAAAAAGATTTTTCCTGCTGTCCTAGTTGCGTGTTATGTTCAAATTTGTTTTCCTGCTATACTGTAGCTGCATATTTTAATAAAATTCCATGCTTACCTGTAAATACACTAAACAAATCTTTCTTGATATTCCCTGCTGAAATAAATATATATATTCAAGTTTACTCAGCTCTTTATTGCTTGTGCAATCAGTCAACTGTAGTATGTCATTTACAAGCCTTAGAAAAAATTCAGAAGCTAGGATAATGGGTTCCACATGAAATTATGGAAAAGAACATCAGTCAGCGCTTAAACACAATTCTCTTCTTGCTCAACACAGAAAAAAATTATTTTTGAACAAGATTAATAAAACAATTTATTACAAGAATGTAATACAAAATTGTGGTTAAATCCAGGACAGCCTTTAATATCTGAACCAAAATGGAATCTTTTGGAGAAAGAATTTCTTCTTTGTGTTTAAAAAAGTAAAGCATCTGTCTCCCAAATGGAATATACAACTGGTGATGAAGACCCAGTTTCTGTTGCATGCGTCAGCTTAATGATCCTTGCAAGTTACACGTCTGGTCAAGACCAGGACTTTATTCTTACAAGTTTTTATGACCACCCCCTTGGCAGGAAGGGATACCTCCACCCTAAACACACAGTTTAGAGTGTACTCAATTAGCTGCTGAGTGCACAGGAAAATTTGTCCTAATGAAGAGTTTTCCACACTCTTCGCTCATACCAGGAATTGAACCCAGGACCTTCTGAGTGTGAGGCAGATGTTCTAACCATTTCACCATACGAGCAGACTTCGTTGTGTTTGGTGGGATTCAAATGGAATTCTTTATTATGAATTTCTGGAAAATGGACAAACTGTTACTACAGTGAATAATTGGATAGTTTAAATGATACATTAAAAGAGAAAAGACCTCTTTCTGGGCAAGGAAGTCGACTGTTGATTTTTCTGCAAGTCAATACCTGTCCTCAGGTTGCAAATGCAATGTAGCAAATGATCATGAGGCTGTGATAGGAAGTTCTTCTACATGCGGTGTATCTTTCAGACTCCTAACCTTAAGGCTATCACTTGTTTTATTCAATGCAACACTACTTGAGGAACCCAAGAAAGTTTTTTTTTCTTCTTTTTACTAGAAGGAATAAGAAATTACAAGTTACTCTGTTTTCTTCTCTTTTTTTTATTTGTTATATTTGTTATGCACAGCTATTGAAATCTTTGAAACTGTGTATCCAAAATAGGAAATCAAGTGAAATAAATTCTCAGTTTCTCTCCGAAAGAAGATGATGCTTAATATTTGGTAAATTCATGGTTGTCCTTCTGCATCAGAACATTTCAATGATGATATCTACAAAGCAAATAAGTGAAGAGAAATGATTCCTCAAATCGTTTATTCACACTTTCTGGAACTTTCTATTCAGAAGTCATTAAATGTCGCCAAAGCTCAAATATAGCTATTATGAATAAGAATTGTAACATTTTTTGAAGGAGGGAAGGAAGAAAATTCATCACAACCTGTGATTGTAATGTTGGAGAGAGGGGATAAGTTTCAGCTGGTATCGTGAAACTTATCAGTAACTAATATCTCTATTAAAAACATTGCACATCTTGCTTTATTGTTGTAATTGTTTTTATATCCTGTCTAGGATAAAAACATTGCACATCCTGTTTTATTGTTACTATCATTTTTATATCCTATCTCTGATAAAAACATTGCATATGTTGCCTTATTGTTGCAATCGTTCTGTAATGGATACATTTCCCGTATATGTATTTTTGCACTCACACACTCCAGTCATTTGAGTGAAACCACTTGACGCACATATATTTCTTAAGAACACCCAAGTTTCAATATTCTGAGAGCCAAAGTTATCTGTCCACCAGTGCTTTTAGATAACCAACTTTTCAGAACATAGAAATATAGCACTTGAAATACAATACCCATTGCAGACCAAAACTTTGACGAGATCAACTCCAACGGATGACATTTTGACCAGCCTCACATCCTCCACTCACTTCTACGTATAAGAAGACAAACTTATTTCCTTCTTTGTTCAGTCTAGATTTGTTCCCTGAATAAATCTATGACAGTTCCATATTTACCTCAGAAATGCACCTCTCATCTTCATTTATGTACGTACACATACATATACACATACTTTCTCTCTTAACATCTTCAACAAACTAAGGACACTTACTAAGTAGTAAACTGATCTTTACATGCATTTCTTATTCTTCTCTACAGCTGAGAACTACCTTATTGTTATGCCTTCTTTAATAAATACACTTTTATTATGTTACATCATTGTCTGCATCTTTATTTCCATTGCATAATTGTACTGTGCATCTTTTGCATTATATATGCATCATCCCTTACTGCAGGCACAAGCAGAGAAAGAAAGATACATTGAATCTGCTCCAGCGCATTTCGCTAACCTTACTTTTTCTACCTCGCTAGCATCAGCACTCAGGCACTTAGTACTATTACTACTGTTGCTATTAATACGCTATCCTTATTTGTTATTGTTTATTATCTAAACTAACATTCGTCTGGAGGCAGATACTTTTAATATATATAATGAGAACTTCACTTTAATATAACTTCTAACCTTGCACATTATAGTTTTTATATACTATCCTTTACAGAAACATTGCACATTTTTTTCTTTATTGTCACTATCATCTTCATATCCCATCTTTGGTATAAACATTGTAAATCTTGCCTTATTGTTGCAATCGTCTTCATATCCTATCCCTCATAGAAGCATTGCACATCTTGCCTTATTGTTGCAATCGTTTTTTATATCCTATCTCTAATAGAAACATTGCACATCTTTCCTTAGTGTCACAATTGTCTTCATATCCTATCTATGATTAAAATTTGCACATCTTGCCTTATTGTTGCAATTGTCTTCATATCCAATCTCTCATGGAAACATTGCACATCTTGCTGTATTGTTGCAATCGTCTTCATATCCTATCTCTCATAGAAACATTGCACATCTTGCCTAATTGTTGCAATCATCCCCATATCCTATCTCTCATAGGAACATTGCACATCTTGCCTTATTGTTGCAATCGTCTTCATATCCTATCTCTCAAAGAAACATTGCACACCTTGCCTTATTGTTGCAATCGTCTTCATATCCTATCTCTCATAGAAACATTGCACACCTTGCCTTATGGTTGCAATCGTCTTCATATCCTATCTCTCAAAGAAACATTGCACATCTTGCCTTATTGTTGCAATCATCTTCATATCCCATCTCTCATAGAAACATTGCACATCTTGCCTTATTGTTGCAATCGTCTTCATATCCTATCTCTCATAGAAACATTGCACATCTTGCCTTATTGTTGCAATCATCCTCATATCCTATCTCTCATAGGAACATTGCACATCTTGCCTTATTGTTGCAGTTGTCTTCATATCTTATCTCTCATAGAAATATTGCACAAACAATGAACAACTCAACCAAGACAACTAAAAACTACCAGTTAAATTCAGCCAAATATTTTTGTCTACCATTTCATCTAAACTCCAAGTATAGGTATTTTTAACAACACATTTGTCTTTATCACTGGTCTCTTCAGTCACTCATACAGTTGTTACGGTAACGCTGACTGACAGAATATACACAAACATGTGCACATACATACTTACTACACAACTTTACATAAAAGAATGCTATATGAATATTCATGTATGAACAACTACACTCATATAAAAGACTCTCTCAAACATTCCATATTTTCAACAATATATTCAATTAGTCACTCAATAGAAACAGTAATGTGACCAATATCTTTTGGCAACATGCCGTGTTGGGGGTGATCAATTAAAAAATTGGAAAAAGGGGTGATCAATTAAAAAATTGGAAAAAGGGGTGATCAATTAATAAGTTATTTCACTTGCCTTTTATTGGGCAGTATTCACTAAAAAATTCCAAATTTTCAAAACACAATTGTAGATTCTGCCGACACAAACTAAGGGACCAATTCAGCATAATCTTACATTGTAAATTGAACCCCCCCCACTAATAAGGGGGGGGGATTTTCGAAACATAAACAAAAAGTTTTTTCTAGACATAATAAGGAATAAATGTTTAAATTTTCAGCCTTTTAGCTCCATTGGTGCTGCCTGTACGCATGATACATACATAGCCAGCCAAACCAACTTAAAAATTGAAGAGACCTATGTTGACAGTTTTGGTGACAGTTTTGGTTGACGGTTTCTAATTAATGAAAATTCTTTGTGTCAGCAACATTTCAACACCTGGTAGCTTTGCCAATTGTTTCTTTTGCTGATAGTTTCTACTTCTTTGTATATCTGTTTTCACTTTTCTCCACAAGTTGAAGTTGAATATAAAATTCATGAATAATATTTTTCTTTAAGTAGTGCTATTCTGCTACATATATATCATTATAGAAGATGAGTTGCAAATTCACAACTCAACATAAATGTAAAGATTGTAAAAAAGACTGTCTTTTTGTTGGAATTTTAAAAACTGTATCTTATAGCCTGCAGATTCTTGGACACTAACTACCATAAAATACAGCATACGGAAAAATATATAGTAATATATAGCAGTTATCTTAGGGCATCAACCACAGTACGATGTTTAGTGAGTTCATCTCGTAGTCCAATGTGCAAGTGCAGTGAATTAGAGCCTCACTGGGTTCCCCACTGCTCTGGTCTTGTGCCAGACTAAGTTAAGCTTAGTAAACAGCTCAAACAATTACTGTCATACTGATGCTTTGTGATATCACTGGAGCCAAAACTCATAATAATGAAAACTGAAACATTTTAACATTGAAAATGAAAATGAAATGACATTGTCTAGAAAAGAGTAAGACCAGATAAGAATAAGCCTGACTTGAATTTTTAATGAGTTATTCCTGTACATAAATCTTATTGGTTTCTTGTGCCAAGTTAATCTACTGTTATCATTGGTTAACTGACTGTAGGCCAGGACTTTAAATTAGCCTGTTTTCTTTTGTGTTTTTGCTTGTTTTGCTTATTGGTAAGGCTATTATATTATTTTTTGTTGCTATTTTTCCTTGTGATATTTATTTACTGAATTCATCAGAGGTAGCCAGTTCATGAAGGATGGTTGCTGAATTTTAAAAAAATAGGTAAAAATATACCTGTATAGAGCAATATACCAAATTGTATCATCCAATCTTGTCGCTGGTTGACCAAGAGTACAGGAGGACCTAGATAAATTAATGTTATGGTCAAGAGAATGGTTATTAGCATTTAATGAAAATAAATGTAAGGTGTTACATGTAGGAAATAGAAATCCATGTTACGATTACTGTATACTTTAGTATACTAGATATTGTAAATAATGAAATGGTCTTGGTATCATAATAACTGATAAACTATCATTTTCCAAGTATATTGCCAGTGCTGCTGCTAAGGCGAACAGAGTACTAGGACTGATTTTACATATATAGACAAGGACTCGTTACTTATACTATATAAGAGTTATGTCCTTGAGTACTGTGTACAGGCCAGATCACTGTACTTGGAGAAAGATATAAATCTTTTAGAAAAAGTCCAGAGACAAGCTACTAAGCACCAGAATTAAAAAGTATGAGTTATGAAAATAGATTAAAGGAGTAATTGTTAGAAAATAGTGGGGATCAGGGAGACTTAATAGAAATGTTTAAGATTACAGTAGAAGTAAATAGTAGATTAAATAACAGAAAATGGGACTATGGAATAGATAACTGGAATGTGTAATCTAAATGATTTTAAAAAGCTTAGTAAACAGCTCAAACAATTACTGTCATACTGATGCTCTTTTAAAAAGAATTATGATGTTTATTACACCACCGAAAATATTTAAGGCCCTAGACATTGTGTAAATATGATTGTTATGATGTGTGCTTGTATATACAATTTGTATACTTTTTCTCTGCATTAAAATAAATGTTCTAAATAAATGTTCTATGTATGTATGCATGTATGTATGTATGTATGTATGTATTAGTGCACATATATCTAACTTGCCACTTGTCCAAAGTGTGATCTGAGCTCATATTAATGAACATGAACTGCTAGATGCTGGTGTTTCTTGTTGATAATACACATTCCAAGATTGGGAGATATATCTTACACTGAAAGATTAAAAAAACTTAATCTAGAGACCCTTGAATACAGAAGAGAACGTGCTGACCTAGTAGAGGTCTATAGAATCCGGAACAACATACATAGAGTGGATACTGACATTCATTGTACAAAATGCCCTGATAAGAAAATGCTGATTTCATCTATCTGCAGTAAAACCAGAGGACACAGCTATAAACTACAAATTCAGACCTCCACTGGTGTTAGAAAAAATTTCCTCTCGGCAAGAGTAGCAAATGCACAGAACAGCCTAAGTGAAAAGACAGTCACAACTGAGAATATCAATATTTAAAAAAATAATCTTTATTCTGATATCGGACATACCAAATTTAACTACCATTTTTCTTATTAGTTTAAACCCAGCCCAACTACACTAAAGCTGGCTTAATGACGCAATTAACTGCTGTCAAGAAAAGCCTATTTCAAGTATATTCAAGTATATATAGGATGCCATCTTAGCTGCAAAAAAAAAATGCTGAATAAGTTCTTCTTCAATAAAGGTACTGGGATTTTGAATGTATATAACAACTGATTGATATATTCTACTCAGGGAGGAACTTCACTTGTATGTTGCCTTATGCATTATGTCATCATAACACACACATGTTATAATGTTGAAATTTAATAATTGAACAACTTACATCGAAAATCACAGTTTTTGTTCCAACACCATTTAGGTCTTAGATCTTGATAATGGCTAATTGAATAGACGAAAGCACCCGATCAAAAACTAACCACTGACCTATATTCAGTCGTATGAAAACAGGAAAGGTTAAGTAAAAAATTAGACAAATAATTCTTGTCTATGGCCTTTAATAGAACATGTATTAATAAAAGATTGCGGCCTAAATACACATTATATGTGTAGTGGGGGGGGATGGGTGTACAGCAATCTGTACATATATGCATAGATATAAATGGTCTGTGTGTATATATATATATATATATTTGCATATACAAATTTGCACCCTAAAGGCTGCAAATTTGTGTACAAGGGTAACTTGACCCCATGATGGACAAATGCTAGGTTGTGCTGACCTCTGGTAGCATCTAAAGGTCAATTTTAGGTCAGGTCAATTTTGGTGGGCATTTTCAAATCTAACAGAGACGGCCACACCTTACAGCCTGCAAATTTGTGTACAAGTTGTAAGTTGACCACAGGATGAAATTAGGATAGGTGTTGATGACCCATAAAGGTCAATTTAGGGTCAAATCAATTTTGGCATTTTCACATCTAAGGAACACAGCTGCACCCTACTGGGCTATTCACGTACTGGCCCAGCCAATTTAGGATCTGAAAAGTTATGGAAAACCCTCACCGATCTCCGTTCGTGG
>VCCN01003701.1:1481091-1502359 GCA_006491835.1 Architeuthis dux
TATATATATATATGCATACATACACAAACATACAGGTAAACAATAAAAACTGAAAACATTTTAAATTTTATATATAAGTAATTTTTTTATTTTTTAAATTGTTTTTTTTATTTTATTCACATTTTTAAGAAAAGTTCAAGTTGATTTGACTTCTTGTAGAAACTGAAATAATGCCACTGACCAAGTGTCTGCTGTTGTTGCCATGATCTTTGTTATTATCACGAACAGGCACATACGCACACCATTAAGTGGCAGCCTCTATTTACATAAGGATGGTGAATGTAGGTATATAGGTAAGCAGATAGGTTTATAGGTTGTCTGGGTCGATCATACAGGAGTGTGTGAATGTACCTATGTGGCTGGGTGCCTTATAAAATATCTTACAACAGCACAGGATCAGCACCATCAATACAATGGCCACATGCATAGTGAAGATATAAAAAACATGGTAGGAGAGCCATGAAAGTACTGTGGGAGCTCTCCTCCCTGAGTCACAGTAGATCTCTCACTTGTTTAACCTTTAAGAATGGTAGCACATTATTGGGCTGGGTGGTATGGTGGTAAAAACATGTTGTAATTAAAAAAAAAAAAGAAAAAGGTTTAAAAAATTGAGCAGGGTTGGGGAATTTGGCATGGGAAAGGGTAAAGAAATAAGATGGAGAGATTCCCCCTCAGTAGATGAGAGAAAACCTATGTGTGAGTTGTTATAATTATAATGGTTCTAATAGTATTGTTGTTCTTGTTCTTTTTACATAGCTGGTATAAGTGTCTATGTTGCCTCCTCCTCCTCCTAACTACTTGTTCATTGTCACCTGGGCACAAGGCCAAGCAAACTGTGGTTGAGAACAAGAGGCTCGAAGAATTTGTTAATTGTGAAGGAAGCACAAACACAGCTGCCTTTCTGCAACATGGCACCCCTCATGGACATCACTTCTTCAATTTCTTGCTGGAACTGAAAAGATCAGGTTAAGGAAACTAAACCAAAAGTGAAAATAAATAAAAGTGACAATGCATATATTGTAAACATATTGAATAAAAGAATGTAAGCAATATGTAATAATTCAAAGATTAAATCATTGAAAAGTATACAGCAAAGTTTATACCTTATATTAAAAGAAACAATTCATTCAAATCAATATTTGCTCTTTTGAGAATCAAGTAAAAATCTCAATGAATATTAATCTATAATTTATATCTGATTAGTAGGTATTTATCCACATCCTCTACATGATATGGCACTTGACACAAGATAATTTTAATGTGGCTGCTTTGGTATAAACTGTAGACATCAAAGAATACCACAATTCTTTAAGTGCAATTGGAATGCATTGTTTAGGAGACAGAGATTCTTGGTGACAAGATGAATTATTAGATAAATCTCACCAAGAATTCATAAAAACTACCAGAGTAGTAGATCTTTCAGTAATCATTCTGATTGATTACAATGCTGATGAAGTGATGCTTTCCGAGATTTGTAAAACAGACCTACAGTGGAGTACATTTATCATTTGTTTTTCTCTTTGTGGGAGTACTTCTGGAAAACTATTACAAGCTTTGCACCTGCACATTTTGTGTGACCAAGCCATTCAATTATTGTAAACCTGAAGCCAAGATTTTTTTTTTTATCTGATTAACCAGGCTTAGTCAGCTTTAAATAGATAATTGTTTCAAAATCAAGTACATCAACTTATGACTAAAGTATGATGAAAACAAAGATTCTCACTTAATCATTAAAGCTAAGCAATGATTGGCTTATTCTTCAACAAATATATTGCCATCGGCTGAAATTGGAAAGAAAAGAACAGCATCTGTTGGGACATCTTTTGTCAACAAAAATAAAAAGGTTGCTAGGTGCTGTGTAGTGGAGGATTCTGTGAAACCTCTTCATCATTAAAAGAATTTTCTTCAGAAATAATTGATTAGCTGCTATAAGCAGCTCTCCACTTTTTTGGGAGAGCAGAAATGCAGTCATTAGGTTTAATTATGCCTCATTGAACCAACAAAACTAACTCAAAAGACAAAAAGTGCTTCAATATTGATCAGATAAACTTTTAATTAACAATATCCAGCCTCAGGTAAGTAAGGCAAAAATGGAATTAAAAAGTTAAAAAACCGTAAAGAAAAGGAAGAAAGACTCAAGTCCATAAAATGGATCAGAAGAAGGATACACTTTTTCTTTGTCAGCTCTCCTCATTCGTTCTTTCTCTTTGTCTTTTACTTTCTCTCTGTATTCCTCTTCACCTCGGCTTTCCTGCAAATCAAGAAATTAAAATAATGACAAAAATTTATTTCATTGGCTTAGAGATTGAAAAGGAGATTTGCTGCTTCTGAATACTGGAAAAACAAAATAGTCTAATTGTTCTGTAATGGAGTTTAAGGATTACAAAATCTCTGCCTTAAAATCACATTAAAATGTTTAAATACTTTTTTTCAGCTGCTATTATCTCTATTCCTAGATTTGTGAAAGTTCGCCTTCTCCTTCCAAATGGTGCATTGCAACTAGATGTAACTATTCAAGGTACCCCTAAAATATGGAAGATTAGAGTGATGTCATAAATATATCACTTTAGAATTCTTTGGAAGATTCTTTTTTTTTTTTTATTATTTTGTTTTTTTACATGACTTCATATTCTGACGCCACTATTTTTTTTATCACTTTTAATGGTCAAAATTGAGGGGAAGACTTTTTAACTTTCAGGGATCAAAATCGGGGGAGGGGGGGGATATTTTTTTTAATTTCAGGGATCAAAATCGAGGGGAAGATATTTTTTTTCACTTTTAGGGATCAATAAAGAGAGGGAACTTTTTAGGGGTCTAAAACAAAAGGAAACTTGTTATATTTGAAGTTATTTCCACCATGGCGTATGTATGATGTAATAGGTAAAGAGGTAGTGTAGCTGTGGCAGCCATGGGACATGGACAGGATTTAACATAACACAACAGCGGAATAATTGTTGGGTCCAGAAAGATGGGGCGCTCTATCTCCGAGGTGGCAACTGCTCTAAGTTTTTCTCAGGCAACAATAGCAAAGGTATACCAGGAATATGTGAATTCTGGACAGATATCAGTTGCATGAGAAAACTACAGGCACCCACAGGTGATGCAAGAAAGGGACTGCCGGCTACTGACAAAGATGGTAACCACCCAACGATGAGGAACATTGCATCAAATCACATCTCAATTCAACGCTGGTGCTTCTCAACCCATCAGTCAACACGATGTACAGCTAACACTGCATCCCAAGGGGTTACTGCACAAGAGAACATTGCTATTAAACTGTAAGACTGGCACCATATTACCTGGTCAGAAAAGTCATGTCTCCAGCTATTTTGGGCAGATGGTCGAGTGTGTGGAGGAGACTGCATGAGGCTATGCATCCAGCCTGTCAGCAGGGTGTTGTGCAAGCTGGTGGTGGCTCTGTAATGGTGTGGCGTTTGTTCCGTTGGAATTTGCAAGAACCACTAGTGAAACTGGAGTCTGTGTTGACAGATGTGATATAGACAGATCTTGTTGCAGATCATTTGCACCCATTTATGCTCGCCATGTTTCCCCGGTGGTGATAGTTTGTTCCAGCAAGATAACGCAAACCGACACTGAGCACGTATGGGACAACAAACACAACTCAGTTATGGACAGCCCTGGAATGTGTCTAGATCCCTGCTGCTGGTATCAGCTAACCCAGTACCAGCTGTCACATTATTTGGAGAGGAGATGGGCACCCCTAACACCTAGAGAAATGCTATAAAGGACCCAATATGGCAACCTGATGATCTACTAGGTCATGGGATATTTTGATTTGATTTTGAATACATATGGACAAAATCCCTGCTAGACATTGAGTGAGTTAATCATTAGATTTTGTGAATGATAATAATTGATTAATTTGAAAATATATAGTCTGTATTATATAATTCTAAAATCTCTTGAACTTGCAGTGATGATCATTTGAGTAATTCTTTCTTACATTTAATTGCCAAGCCATGTTGCTATTTAATAGTAGATGGTGATAAATCAAAATATACATTATCTAGTTGCAATAGAAACAGAAGCCACTTACTCTTTTGCTTTTTTCCTTTTCCACAGTGTCATGTTTGCTAAACTGTTTTTCTTTGCTTCTCCGTTCCTCTTTGCCACTGGAACCAGAAGACAATCGAGATTCTGCAGACTCTCCATTTAGTTTACTGCTGCCTGGAATCAACAGGACAACAATTGGATTAAGAAATGACAGTCTTTATTGTAAAATGTTTATATAAAATAAAAAATATTCATATTTACACCCTTTACAAAAACTAAATTATAATATTTCTAAATAAATTTATTTTTTAAATTTTATATGAAAGTTTAAAAATAAACTTCTATATTTTAGCTCCTGTAAAAATGTTATGAATTACAGTTTTGTTTATGAAATATTATGAAGAGAATGCACACTTCACACAAAATATTTTTAACGAATCAAATATCGGCCTCTAAAAGTTATCTCCCAAACGGCAATCTTTTCAAGAAGAGCAGAAGAAAATAGGTTGTATCAGCAATATCTGAATTTTTGGAATAAGAATTACAACCTTGATTTTTTTTGGGGGGAAAAAAAAAGTATTGTATTTCTCAAGGATACACTCCAAAAGAAGAAAAAAAACAAAGGAAAAAAATAAAAAGAATAAACCTAAAATTAAGATCTCAGTGCTTTCACTTTCAGATGTTTTGTGAGTGGCTTATTAACGGAGATCCTCTTGATCACTTATAGCCTGCATTTTTCTTCAACTATACAGAGACATGGTGAGTTTATACCTAGCTTACCAGTAAGTACCCAGGGTAGAGCTGCACCTATACCATGATACTCTTGTTCCATAATTCAGTCTTAGACCAAGCAGTGTTTTTTACCTTCACTGGAATATTTGTACCATGACCGATAATAATAATATTTGTTTGGAATAAAAAAAAAGCACAATATTTATGCAGATATTTCATGCTAGAGACACTGTTAAGACAAGTTGATGGCTTTGTTTTGGTGCACATTCCACACAGGCTCAATGAAGTGGCATGTCATACAGAATATTGATTGTAGTTTTTTCAGTTCATTGATTTTAAAAATTCTTTGTTTTTATGTTGAATGAAATTTTGTATTTATGTATATTTTTTAAAATTATTTATATTAATGTTTATTTTTCATATTTTATACAAAGTATAATTTATACACTCCATTCAGAGTTCATATATAGGAGTTCAGATTACTGTCTAGCATAGATCACATTCCTCTGGGGTTAGGATAGGCTTGCAGGGTAAATTTTCAAGATTAATTTTTGAAAAAAGAAAAAGGGGTCTTCGATGCCAAGAAATATGGTAATTAGTAATAAAACTTCAAAATGTCAAATAAATAGAAAGCATTCCAACTCTTCCATTGCCTGCATGTCAATAGATAAGAGTATGCAGTGCGGGATATGATGTACATTTGAGCCATTTCTCAGTTACATCCCCCATAGAATATATCTATGATTAGACTGGGTTAAAAAACAATTGCATTTTCTGGCAAAGCTCTGTGGTAGAGCATTAAGCTGGAATGCATGTTTTATCTGATCTGAGAAGTTGAAATTTTATACTTACAATTCACCTATGAAGATTAAGAACACAATTTCCTGTTATATACGTAGCCCATATAATGTCTTTAGTTGTTCCTTTGCCTATGATAAATAACCAGCAAATATGATTTTTGTTTTGTTGTTTCTTATGAATTGGTTGAAGAGATAGATTGTCAGCATCCTCAAGGGGTAAACAAGAAAACTAACTTACAATGTACAAGTGTGCCTAAAAAAAAATGGTTAAATCATGCGTTAGGATAGATATTACATATTTGATGCCAGTCTAATTATTTCATTGGTTTTGCCCAGAAAGGCAGTCATGCAAGTAGATGCAAGCCAAGAAGAGACAAGCCTGCAAAAAAACCCCACACTTGATGCAGGTAGCAAAAGTATATCACTATAATGTATGAGAATGATAGATTATGCACAAATTGTTTTGAGACATCTGTTAGCAGGATTTTATTTCAATCCCCAGCATTCAAGTACTAAAACTTATTTGTGCAGTGAATAAAGTATTTGAAGATAAGACAAACTTCTGTACTCAGTTACCATTAATAGGATTGTACAAAAGTTTTTAAAAATTACTAGGTATTGATGGGATATCACCAAGTTCTAAAACTGTCAAGAATAAACCTTGAGGTAATAGTGAATAGTTTAGGCATAAGCTCTAAGAACTCTTGGGGATAAAGGACCATCTGCTATTAAGAGAAGAGAGGTGGAAAATAATAACACCATTAACAATTATCAAAAATTGCTTTAGATTAATTCCGGTTCTTTTAAAATTTCCACGTCTCTACACTTATTTGACTGATCCTTAAAAAAAAAGCAGCAATTTGAAATGAAAAAAAATACCTGATTTATCATCACCTTTTCTTTTCTTTATCTCTACACTGCTCCTGTCTGAGGCAATGTCCTTGAAAAGAGAAGAAAAAAAAGAAAAAAAAAACCAGAAATAAGACAAATCATTTGTTCTATCAAAAGCAGATACAACATAAAAAGGTCTATTCACTTGTTCGTGAAGGATGTGAGTTCCTTGCAAAAAGTTCTCTCTGAATATGAGAGGTTACTTAAAAAAAAAAAAAAAAAAAAAAAAAAAAAAGGGTAGGCCATCCACTTATAAATCATTGAAATAATGACCAGGCGTCATATTGCTTAATTTGGATTAACACGTGAAAATCAACAGGCTCAAATTGTGTTAGAGCTGCAAATCTAGTTAATTAAAAAATCATTTGTAATAAAAGCTGTTAAGAAAGTGTAACAAAACATTTTGGTTCAGTTTAAATTGAAAACTAAACTAAGGAGTGAGTTGTTTTATATTAACAAGCTAAATTGCTCAAATGATTCTAATTTGTAAAAAAGAAACTGATATCTATGTTTGGAAAACAAATCTGACAATTGAAAGGATAAATATACAGTTTAAGCCTCTATGTAAATAACTTATGAACTCCAGATAATGTTAGACGAACTGAATGAAAGTAGGTCTTCACATGAACTTCAGTAAATCTAATGTCATGTGCAACAAATATGTTGAGGACAAAGACAACAATCAAAATTGAAAACGCAGAGCTAAAGAAAGTAGTCCACTACATCTACTTGGGACAGAGGATCTCCATGAAATCGCCAAAAGAAGAAGAAATCAAACGAAGAATCATCCTAGGTTGGCAAGCTTTCGGCAGAGCAAGCTCAACATTCAAGAACAAACAGATTCCATTAGTTTTGAAAAGATGGGTCTACAACCAATGCGTCCCCCCGATAGTCACCTATGGAACTGAAACATGGAACCTAACCAAAAGACTGGCTCTCAAACTAAGAACCATGCAACGTGCACAAGAAAGGATCATGCTTAACATCATATGAAGAGACCACAAGACAGAGTCAGAGATTTCATAAAATCCATCAGAAAACTCAAATGGCAATGGGCAGGGCATGTTGCAAGAAAATCAGACAACTGCTGCACATCACGACTCACAATGTGGATCCCAGAGATCATATGCATAATTGTGGCCGGCAAAAAATAAGATGGGGTGACGATTTAGACAATTTCAGCAGATATTGGTGCCACGACGCCCACAATCGAGAGGTCTGGTGGATCTTGAGGACGTTAAAAGGCTGATGATGATAAAGATGACTAGCTGTCGACCACAGTTAATTTCTCATTTTCAAGTTGCGGATATGAATATGAATTTATTGCATCATGAAACTTATAGCCCTGTAAAATATGCTTTGGCAACTATAAAGCAAACAAGTTTTGTCCCTTGTGAACGACTAGGTACATTCTTTTTGCATCACCATGGACAAAACAGATTAAAAAGAGCAAGAAAAATAAGCAACAATGCATAAAGTAATTACCAAACAGAAGCAGACAAAAAAAAAAAGAAAAAAAAAAGGATATTTTGTTTTGTTGAGAAACATGTATCAGCAAAAATCCTTTTCTCATATCACAATCCAGACTTGTTAATCAAATTCTTAAAATGCAATATTATTTTCTAATTCAATTATATTAAACTGTTTTCTTGCCACAGCTAAGCAAGATTGCAATTCACTTTATAAATTACAAAATTGATGAACTTGATGGAAGAGAGAAAGTGTGTACATAGGGGTGGTGGTGTATACATGCATGAATAAAAGATAGTTGTGATGATAGTGTGTATACTAGTTCACTCATGCTATTTTAACAATGAACTATACAATAGTTCAGTGTCTGATGATTAGCTTGGATTTCAACAGTTAGAAATTGCCTCCAATCATTCCCAATTTTACTTCCTGGCTTCAACAGAAAACTGATCTCTATCTTGGCATTCATCCTGCTTCCTTTACACAGGAGGTCCTAATGAGGACCTGCCTCTCCTGCAAGAGAAATTATCTGTTGGCCTAGAATGTCTCCCCAACCAATGTGAACTGGACTAGATGTAGAAATTGAATTAACAATGAGACAAATCAGGTTGGATCTGCTCCTCTACCTCCAAGAGTAAAAAATACTACAGTAGAACTTGTTCCCGTGTAGCTGAGGCAGAATGGGGAGAAAAATAGTGGCCAGAATTAGTCTTTAGATGATACCAAATTGCAATGTGATTTAAAAGATTTCTTTTATTAAAACAGGCTAAAATTTAAATTAAGTGTGATAAGCAAACTTGAAATTTCTACAAAGGTGTTACATCCAGAAGAAAGATTCTGTTTTGTGATAGATTGAACACATGTAGAACTGCTGTTCTCAGACCACTATAGAAGCATTTGCAAAGTGTCCAAATGGCACATTTTTTAAAAAGCAATTTGGCCGTCAATTTTAATTTTGATCCATGTATGTATATGACATTTGCTTTCCCTCAAATGCTGAAAATTCTTCTCCCTCCTTTCCTCTGTAGACTATATTTCTTGCCATATCATGCACATTTCCCAAAAAGATTTGGCTAAATAAAAGAATTTATAAAAAAAAAAAAAAAAAAAAAAAAAAAAAAAAAAAAAATCACTATATATTAAACCACAAATTCATAGTTGGAAGTAGGCCTATGTGTTGAGGTGAATGGTACGCACACAGACCTGTTCACTTGAATATTTCTTGCCTAAATATTTCTTATTTTTATTCTAAAAAAACCCCAAAAAACAGGATAAGCTATCCTTACAAGCTGCTATAAATCAAGTTCCTCTTTTCATAAGGAGGTACTGAGATTCCCCCTTCCACATCAGATTTTTTTAGATAATATCTTAATTCAATAATAAACACCAGAATTCAGTCAGTTATTCCATGTTGTGAAAACATTCCAAACTGATCAACATTGGAGAAATTATGGTTGAAATTGGCTTTGTTTCCATTTTATTACCTCCACCCAATTGTAGAAAGCAACAGAAGGGAGAGGGAGTGGAGATCATTGTATATTAAGCACAGAATAAAGGAAACTCAGCCACTGATGGAAACTGAGAATAAACTATGTTTTTTCAATCAAGAATGTTGACACTATTAACCTAAATGACATTCCACAAATCTTTAAAAAATATTATCTATTGTAAAGAAAGAATTCAAAATATTTTAATGAAACATTAATATTTTTTTAAATAATATCATTATATCTTGTGGTATTTCCTATTTCAACCTTTTGTTTTATCAACAAAGACTATTTTTTAGTGACAGAAAGAAAACAAGCTTTGATTATCAAAGGCTGAAAACTGGAGATTCAATTTCTCTAAGTGTGGTTCTTTTCCCTGTATGATATTGTAAACTGTAAAAATAACATGCTTTATAGAAAAATAAACTAGAAAATGGATATAAATGGAAAACAGCAATTTCAGCAGTGAATTACTAACCATATAATTTTTCAGTCTTTGAAATGAGAGTTCAATGTACTCTTTTATTTACAAAGACAAAAGTAGTGCACAAGTATGTCTGTTTGAATCTTAGCATTTTAGTTCAATACATGAAAAGTTATTTAAAGAGTTACCAAGAGTTAAAGAGTTACCAAAAATGCCAGTGAAAAATTAAACTATAATAATCTAATTATTTTGAGCTTTTACTTGATACAGTATGAAAATAATACTTATTAGATTATAAATTAAAAGGTACCAAGCTGTTAACAACAGTGTTAACAGCTTATAACAATATAATGTTATAATCATGTTGCTGCAATGCCTCCTCCCATCAACAAATAATCTCAATAATGGGTAACCAGAAAAATTTATTCAGTTTTTGTTGTTAAATAGCATTAGGAGCGTTTAGTTTTAACTTCATTAAAAAAGATTACTAAAAGATTTTATTGTGACAGCTGTCATATCACTGTGCATTTAAAAAGTTTTTTTTAATCAAAATTGACATATTTAAAAAAAAGATTTTTTTCATTGCAGATGGAGGAAAATAAGCAACATTTTCAGCATATTATGCTTTTTTATTTTATGAAAGGTAAAAATGAAATTGAAATCCCCAAAAAGATTTGTGCAGTTTATAGAGAATGTACTTTGTATGAGTGCAAAGTTTTGCACTGGAGATTTCTCACTGAACATTGCTCCAGTTGGGTAGAATTGTTATCGATCAAATGAAGACATTACTTGATAACAATCAACATTATACAATTTGGGAGAGAGTTAACATGCTCAAAATACCCAAATCAAGTGTTGGAAGTCATTTGCACCAGTTTAGCTATGTTAGTTGCTCTGAAGTTTGACTTCCATATGAGTTAAGTGAAAAAAAACCCTGCTAGACTGTATTTCTGTGTGCGATGATTCACAACTTAAAAGTAATAAAAATGTAAACAAATTGTGAGAGGTGATGAAATGATGGGTAAGTGAAATGAAAGAATCACTAACTGTATTAAAAGGCCAGTCATAATACAAACCAGGTGATGCTGTGTATATGGTGGGATTGTAAGGGAGTCCTCTACTGGGAGTTCCTTCTGGAGAATCAAAAGATTGATTTGAAGAAGTACTGCTCCCAGTTAGACGAACTGAAGGCAGTAATCAACGAAAAGCATTGGAATTAGTTAAGAGAAAGGATAACACTAGACTACATGTTTATTTGGGGCCCAGGCAAAAATTTGTTACACCTTGACTGGGAAGTTGTTGCTCATCCACCATATTCAGCAAATATTGCAGCTTCGCATTAGCATTTATTCTGGTCTTTATAGATTTTCTCTTAAAACCGTTATTAAAACCTTGTTGAGGATGTGTGTGTGTGGTATGAATTAATAATTATTTTTTTCCCTAAATATCCCATGCCAAAGTATGTGTGCATATTATATGCTAGTACATATTATATGGCAGTAAATACAGTGTGTGTTTGTATCTGTTTCCACATACACACG
This sequence comes from Architeuthis dux, assembly GCA_006491835.1. Classification (NCBI taxonomy): domain Eukaryota; kingdom Metazoa; phylum Mollusca; class Cephalopoda; order Oegopsida; family Architeuthidae; genus Architeuthis; species Architeuthis dux. The sequence goes on from VCCN01003701.1 coordinate 1,492,451, forward strand.
CATACATACAACATTTTAGATTTTAATTGCTCTTTCATTGAACAGGCTGGAAAAAAATGTTAATCTATGTTTTTTTTGTTCATCTTATTTGAAACTTCTAATGAAATGAATTAAACAGAAAATTCAAAATAATAAAAAGCAGTTAATGATGATTGACTTGCTTTGGGTTTTGCTATTGATATAAAATAGGTTATTGCCTTGAAATAAATCTTTTACTGAACTAAATTTACTACAGACAACATTAGTTAAATGTTCAGTAGTTATTAAATGACTATGCATTTTCTGTAGAAGAATCACACTCAAGTCTAGAAATAGTGGATGTTTAATCAGCAAGTTCTTGTTCTAGACCAGTGGTTCCCAACCTTTTCGAGTCATTCCCCACTTTTGTCAATAAGATTACTAGTACCCCCCCCCCTTCCATTTAGTAAGTTACAACAAAGAATAATTTCAAATAACTTTATTTATAGACAGCCTCATACTAAGAATTAGTTTAATTTTATAATTATACAGCTGCTACTGTGTATTTGTTACTCAAAGAAAGGAAGCGAAAATAATCATTTGAAATTCCAATTTATTACAAAAAGAATAAGAATTCTGCTATTTTAACTGATATACACATCAATGTGATCTCTGTTCTTGTTTTTTTTACTACTAGTTCTTAGATTTGTGGGTCTATTAGTGAGAGAACCAATCTTAAATTATTCTCAACTTGATAGATAGAAGTGCAGAAAACACTATCTCTAGACTGGACTTTTATTTTTACCTAATAGCCTTATTCCACTCTTGGACTACCCAAATTCTCCCCCCTGGAGAGTCTTGCCACTTGTGAAAAAACAGGTGGCCCCTGTTGCATGGGATGCAGTTGGCGTATTTTAGGCCCCAGCCTCTGATAAAGACCAGGACATAGTGAAGACTTATGTGCATGCAGTCCAAATAAATATGTCCTATAACATAATACTTTCCTCATTTAGGGATTTGCATTTATAAGAGTAAAACAAACAGAACTGGTATATAAATGCAATAGACAATGTGTTAGACTCAACTTCAAGCCTATGGCTTATTTTATCAGAGGGAGTGAGGAAATCCTGAAACCGTGTGTTGAAGTGGATAAGCAAAGTGCACATGTTGTGGCAACTTCCTCCACTCTTTTGGTTGTCAGTATTATTTTAAGCAACAGATAATTATAATCCAAACAGATCAGATGGCCACAGACAGCCAAAAGCTTAATCAACAGTGGATGAATACTCAACATAGTTCTGAAGGATTGATTCAAGTTTACTTCAACTTATATGTTCTTGCATTACACACACATTTTACTTATTCAATTTAGGTAATAGAAAAAGTTAGAAAAGATTTTTTAAATGTATTTATACTGCCCCAGTGAATTATTTCATTGAAAAAAAAAAAATAAAAAAAAAAAATGTAATTTTTCAAGAAGATAGTGGAAAAAAAGGATGACACAAATACACATTCAAAATATATTTAAAAACTTCCTTTTAAAACATTTCATATATTCCCAGTAATATAAACAGAAACTTGAGAATTTGAGTTTTTTTTTGAGCTTATGAAAAGTTCTCATTTTATGCTCCATCCAGAGAAAAATCAAAAGGTTTGTCAAATAAACTTGACCGTCAAATAAACATAGAGGTTGAATAATTGACACAGTCTATTTGAATAAATTTGTGCCAAGAATTAAATTACAATTAACTCATTGCATATAAAAAGGTATATGTATGCCTAATTATGAATTTTGTAATAATATTAATATGGATGTTGTGCATGGGCATATGGGATTGACATGCATTAAATGTTTTCCCTTTCACTACTAAAAATCATTTCTTTTAAACTATTTGCATTGTTTGTTTTGTGAGGTTTTCAGAAGTTAACATTCACAGCAGGTTTGTTTTTTTATCAGTGAAATTAATGAACTGATATAAAATATATTAGATTAAAGGATTAGCCATTTGAAAGCTTTGTGCATGTGCAAACATTCATATAACTTTTAAGTGTCTAAATTAAACAAACTGTATTTTTCTACAACATTCATATGATTAGAGATTGGCAAACAGTATTCTTATCCATACTCTCTGGAATAGGAGCATAATGTTCTATGCTGAAGAATGTCTATACTGAACCATAATAGTGATAAAGATGAACACAATATTTAGTTTACCAATCAAAAATTAAAAGATAATTTCAATAACAGAGAGCCCATCAACTGGATCTGAAAAAGAAAAAGAAGAAAAAAAAAACAAGCAATAAACTTACCCTTTTCTTTTCTTTCTTCTTTTCTTCATAGTATTCCCTCTCTTTTTCACTTGAAGGACTCTGAAAATATAGGATTTTACTTCTAGAATTTTATGTCAATGTTACATGTACAACTAGCTTTACATAAAACCCACAGTTTGAAATGTCATTCCATTTGAATAACAATAATAAAGTTATTGACATTAAAATATTGTGATACAAAAAGCCACACAAAATGATGAGCCAGTGGATCAAAAGCATCTGATTGTCATGTAGGCTAAATGCATTTCATATTAAAAAAAATATAATAAGGATAAAATCAAACAAAGTTAAGAGAAACACTCTTTTTCCATTAAAAAAAGAAAAAGAAAAAAAAAAGCCTTTATTAGAGGTGCAACGATTCAACGGTGCATCAGTATATCGCAATATTTTTCAGTTTGGATACATAACATTTCCTTAATGATTTTTTATAACTTATTTAAAATTTTTAAATGTTCTGAATTTTTTTTTTTTTTTACTAGAAAGGAAAAAGACGAAATTTTTGTCTAACAATAGAAAAACAAATTTTTATAAATTACAACATAGCACTGACTTACTATTTTGCAACACCGTTCCTCCCTGACCCTCTAAAGATAATAAATTTTGCGAGAGTTAATGCTTGTGTTGACATTTTAAAATTTTTACAGTAGTCAGTAGTGATCATCTATCAGTGCAGAAGGAGTGGGGAGAGAAAGGGAGTAATGTGGCCAATTATGCATTTCATAGACAAACGCCTGTTGCTTTTAGGCATCCATGCATTTAACTGTACTTAAAATAATTAACAAACAATTTTTTTTATTAAATCATATTTTCAAGTTTTGAAAATATCGTTATTACATAAATTACCATACTTGTATCATAAAGTCCACAATTCCTTCCAATATTAAAAAAGAATGTTCTAAATAAATTAAATTCGCTTCAAAAAGAAATTCATGTAAAAGATTTTTGCAGCCCTAGCCTCTATAAATTTGTTTAAATCTTGAGATTATAGACAGAAATTTAATATATTTTTTTTTATTTGTCATAAAAAAAGGTAATACCAAATAGGAGAGTTAAATCAAAGTTCATGAAAGCAGAATTATTAGTACAATTGCATGTAAATCTTGTACAATTATCTTGTTATCATTACTTCTTTTCCATGTGTGAAGAGAGACTTTTTAGAAAAAAATGTCACCCATTCAAAGACTAATTAAACTATTGCATAACTTTTGTTGGTTGTGCTAAACTGGGGATTTTTATGAGCTGTGAATGTAAGCTTAATTAAACAAATAATAGACCAAATTATTCAACTCTCTTTTTCTCTGTGTTTTTTTCACATGTGATTGGATGACATTTTGACTAATTATAGGTGTGGCTGTTATCAAATGTTATAAGTTTATGTTTGCATTTGGATGTTTCAACAAGCAGTTTATGACACCAGAATAATAAATGAGCATGCCAAAGATAACTGGTACAAATGGCACAAACATGCACAGCAACTAAATCAAAGTCCAATAAATGTAGTACAATCACCTTTGCAATGATGTATTCATAGATTTCAAAGTAGTCCCAATATGTGAACAGGAAAAATGCAAAGAAAATTATGGTACATCAAGTAAAGTTACTGGTAGTCTACTTAAGGCTCAAGGTGACAAATGAACACTTGGAGTTGAGACAAAATTTTTGCACCCTATGCTTATAATGACCAATTATCTAGGAGTATCAACATCTACTGTTCCAACTGGCATAGTTCATTCGGTAAATACACTGTCATAAATACCACCTAACTTGAATTCAAGCTCACAAGTGTACAGCAGTCTATCTTGTACTTGATGCCCTTATGATACAAATGTCTCTAATAATCCTTATTGACAAAATATCAGATTCACAAGAGTTTTATTAAAAATTCTCAACTCTTTCGATTGCGCTGTTATTCGTTGCCATAGAAACAGTGGCCCGATTTAATAAGTTGTATAAAAACAACTAAAATTAGGATGAAGGTAAAAACTAGTCAAATTTAATAAATAAAAAAAAGTGGTGTGTTACAACACTTCATCCAATAATAATAAAGATTGATTTATAAAAGACTACTAGGTGTCATGTAAAACAACATAAATATGATGCAAAGAGTCGGTTGTAGGGAGTGAGTTTATAAGTGAATTAGCTTCTGCTAAGCCATGAAGTCTTAGTGGCCAATTGGTAAAAGCAGCTAGGCGTAAACTAGTCTCCCTCTCACTGAAGGCTTACACTTTATTTCTGATTGCGTTGTTATTCGTTGCCATAGAAACAGTGGTCCGAATTAATAAGTTGTATAAAAACAAATAAAATTAGGATGAAGGTAAAAACTAGTCAAATTTAATAAAAAAGAAAATTTTAAAAAGATTTACATTGAAATTTACAGAACTTTTAGGAAAAAAATTGAAACTCTTCAAGAAGTAATCTGAATATTTTTAGATCAACAAAATTTAAATTGAACATTTAGCACCAATCATCATTTCCTAGTTGCTTCTTATAAATGTGTAAAAAAAAAGATAAGGGTTTTTGTTCTTGTCTGAATTACTAACAGGTTGAAGAATGAAATAAATTCAGAGAGAAAGCTTTAAAAACACCAAAGAAATTTAGTGAATTTTGATTGTAGTTCTGATTTGTTTCACCTAATATTTAAGTTTTCTAAATCAAAATTAGACAGAAAAAGGATAACATTTTTAACGTCATGGAAATATTCTGCTAAAAGGTAATTGAGAAAGTGGTAATTTTGTAAATAATGTTTTATTGTCAAAAGGTTATAATTTTCAAAATAATAACCTTGATATCATAGAAAACAGTATAATAATATTGATAAAAATGAATGAGTAATAGCAAGAAATAAGTTTGAAAATGTTATTGAAGCTGTAGATGTGGTTGCTTTAGACAGCCTACATAATCCTCAATGATCTCATTGGCAATTTTGCAGTCATAAAATGGGAACAATATCTTGGCAGCTTAGATAATGCCTTTATAAAATTCAAAATTAAGTTTTTATTATCAAATTCTTTTTGTAGAATCATTATTTGTTGCAAATGAAAAAAAAATTATGAAAAGGGCGTTTTTAAAATATTGTAATATTTTTCATACAATCCATGAATATTTCTAACAACTTTCCTACGGGAAAAAAAATCTATAGAAATTATTCAACTGACATTAACACAAACAATTAATTGAACCTAACAAATACTTAATCAGTTCTGTTTTTTAATAGTCATCATCTTTTTTTCTACAATAGATCTTTAATAACAATCAAAACATGATCCTCAATGGGATAACTACATGAAGGAAAGGAAGTCTAATGATGGAAAAAGGTAGTTTAGAGTTTTCACATGAAAATAATGAGCAGATTAAAAGCAACAATGGAGAAAGTGCTTTTCTTTCAGAACTCAATAATAATTTGTCTGGCAAGCTGTAAAAAGTTAATAAAATGAATGTCGCTCATAGGAGTAAATCAATTAATGGATGATAAAAATTAAGATATTAGGATATAAACTTCATGAATGCATTAATTATACTATTATTCTGCTTGTTTGTAAATACCACTTTCTGGTTAATAATCATTCTCCTCATATCTTTAATTTTACCTCTTCTCCCTCCCCAGCTCTTTGCAATGTAATGAACAAGGGTAAGAATGAAAGAGGGTGCTTAGGCTTGAATGGTAGCAAAAGGGATCAACCTTCATTCATTCATTACTCTTCACTCACAAGTCTGAGCCTAAAAATTAGTAGTAGTAGCAGACCACAGGAATATAGACCGATAGCAAAAGTAATCAATAATAATATGTATTAGTTTTATTTGCTTTTGCATTATAATATAGATACTTCCATAGGTAATGAATTACTTCAACAAAATTATACTTTAATTGCAGAAATATATACAAGAGAGTAATAATGATGATATCTTTGTTATCAACACCCGTGGAAGTTACAGGGATCTAGCTAGAAGAATAATTCAAATAACTAGAAGGAACTGAATTGTTAGAAAATATCAGGAATTTAATACAATTCTGATGAGCAAATCTTTCTTCTTTTGAAACAAAGTCTAGGTAACAAACAGTTGTTAAATACATAACACTCATTTAATATTCCTGCCATGGAAAGAGTGCTGGTTATTTGTAAGTTTAAGGTTTCAAAATAAACATCCATAATTAATTTTACAGAAATCGGTAGAAAAATTGTACTTTTACACAGGGTTGCAGCAGTTCTATTAAAGATTGATAGGATGAAAAAAAGCATTGGTTGAAATGTTTGTACAAATTTCAAGGTCAGATTGGTTTTTTTTGTTGTTTTACATATTCCTAAACATTGATTAGATAAATAATTTGTTTATAGTAAATAAAAAGCGATCACATGTCTCAAAGTACTAGAAATGTGAAACCAATAGCATAGGCAACAAATGCTGAGATATGTTGTAGTTGGACTGCCCCCACCAACCCAATCATTATCTTATTTTCAATGCAACATTTCAAAGTTTCAAAAACAAGATTTAAAAACTCTCTCATTGAGATAACACCATTGCTTATTTAATATGCTCTCATGATCACTGACACAAAAATTTTAATATTCTATTATTAAATAATAAGATGTTTAAAATCATTAGCCCAGTTATCTAATCATAGAATGTTAAAGAATAGTAATAATTGATAAGATTACTACAATCTATTCTATGAAATAGACCTGTGTTTGTAGCCGCGATCCTAGCTTCTCAAACTACTCAGTTATTTTTCATTAAACTGTAAAGGTTACATTTTATGGGAGATTAGATAAAGACTATGTGTGAGCAAAGGTTAATGTGAAGTTGTGATCATAAAAAAGCAATTTACTCAAGAGTATTCCAGGTCATACTTGGTATGAAATAGCTTAAAAACAATCTAGAAAAAGAGTATAAATTGGATTATTCCAATGAGTCAGGTCAATTTGAATTACAAAATCAAAATTTTGAACAGTTATCAACATGACCAGGTTAAGTCTTCCAGTTCATAACCGAATGAAAAGATTATATGTAATTTAGTATATGCTACTTATTAAAATATTGGCTATTTTTAATGATCCTTTTGAGGTTTTACAATGTATAGAAATGATAATAGAACACAATTTCTCAAACCTGTCAAGAGAAATCAAAGGATTTGCCTTCTAAACAAATATCTCTTTAAAAGTATTTTAAGTGAACAAACTTCCTCTCCAAAATCTGAAATGAGCCAAGAAATGAAATAGATATGGTTGTTATTGACTTTCTAAGGCTTTAATAGACTTGGTAGAATTCAAATCGTCTACATTTATTCTTGGAAAGATAATAATGAAGATTTATGAAAGTTGTTTTCACTTGCAATGGACAGTTTTTATAGGGGGGGGGGAGACAGAGAGAGAGGGACAGAGAGACAGAGAGAGAGGGACAGAGAGACAGAGACAGAGACAGAGAGATATGACCTGCATATTTATGATAAGCAAGCTCTTTCCAGTAAACAAACTTTCACCATTAGAGAATTGTTTTATTGTTTCAATGTTATTTTAGTTTATTTCCAAGCCGTATCAGGTAGGTAACATGAATCACTTGAAATGTTTTTTTTTATGAAAATGATTAGAAAGATGTCCAATTGAATTTAATGACAAAAGCCTAAGGTGATTGTAAGAAATTGTGACTCACTCATTTATTCAATATCACATGAGAGAATGGCAGATGTAAAACTATGACATTTATTATCTTGGAAAGCAAAGCACACATTTCTAATTAGTTCAGACTAATTAGCATCTACATTAAAAAAAATATCTTGCACCATGATTAAATTCATATTTCTAACATAAGCTTACTCATGTTTAATAGGTGACTCACGCACACCCACGCAGACACTTGTATATAGACATATTCTGTCGGATATAAAATTATCCATTCCTTGATTTTATATATTTCACCTTGTGTACTATTAGCATGTGTTATGATAATATGAAGTTCTTTTTATTTGAATTATGATACTTTAAGATTCAAAATTCTTTCTAATCAGCATTCTCATTTTTATATTCTTTTGATTGTCTTTTCCATATGTAGCATTGAGAACAAATTTTCAGATGTTGAGGTTGCAATACTTTTTCTACAGAAGGTGTATGCAGTTAATGTCTTATAGGACAAATGAAGTTTGATTATAATTGAAAAATTTGTCCATAAACAATTTACAAGTAAAGTCTCTCACAATATTTTTGTTAATTATACTAGGTACTGGGAATTTCTTTTAAAGACAATCAATATAAATGCTTTTCTATACATTAACACTCAAACACACACAAGCTCCTTGTGCATGATAATAATTTTAAAAAATCATAGCTTCACTGGCTTCAAACAAACCATAGCTGCTACAAATCAAGTCTCTCTTTTCATAAGAGGAGGTAGAGATCCCCCCTTCCAAATCATCAGATTTTCTTAGATAATATCTTAATTCAATAATAAACACCAGAATTCAGTCAGTTATGCCATATTGTGAAAACATTCCAAACATTTTTATTGTTTTTACCTATTAGCTTGAGCCTGATCAACATTGGAGAAATTATGGTTGAAATTGGCTGTGTTTCCATTTTATTACCTCCACCCAATTGTAGAAAGCAACAGAAGGGAGAGGGAGTGGAGATCATTGTTTGTATATTAAGCACAGAATAAAGGAAACTCAGCCACTGATGGAAACTGAGAATAAACTATGTTTTTCAATCAAGAATGTTGACACAGCAATGTACAATTAACCTAAATGATATTCCACTTCCCAAATCTTTTAAAAAATATTATCTATTGTAGAAAAATAACTCAAAATGTTTTAATGAAACATTAATATTTTTTTAAATAATATCATTATATCTTGTGGTATTTCCTATTTCAACCATTTGTTTTTTCAACAAACACTATTTCTTTGTGACAGAAAGAAAACAAGCTTTGATTATCAAATGCTGAAAACTAGAGATTCAATTTCTCTAAGTGTGGTTCTTTTCCTGTATGATATTGTAAATTGTAATAATAACATCAAAATTGCTTTATTAGTAAAAAACTAGAAAATGGCTATAAATGAAAAACAGAAATTTCAGCAGTGATTTTCTTATAAATTTTCAGTCTTTAAAATGAGAGTTCAATGTACTCTTTTTTTTTTACGATGACAAAAATCTCTAATCAAATACCGAGCTGTTAACAACAAAGTGTTAAATTATAACAATATAGGGTTATAATCATGTTGCTGCAATGCCTCCCATCAACAAATATCATCAATACAGGGTTACCAAAAAAGTGTTTTCAGTTTTTGTTGTGAAATAGCATTAGGAGTGTTTAGTTTTAACTTCATTCAAAACATTACTAAAAGATTTTATTGCGACAGCTGTCATATCACTGCGCATTTAAAATTCTTTTGTCAAAATTGACATATTTAAAAAAACATTTAAAAACATTGAAGATGGAGGAAAATAAGCAACATTTTCAGCATATTATGCTTTTTTTTATTTTGAAACCCCCAAAAAGATTTGTGCAGTTTATAGAGAATGTACTTTGAATGAGTGAATATGTTAAAAGTGGTTTGCGATGTTTCACACTGGAAATTTCTCGCTGAATATTGCTCCAGTTGGGTAGAATTGTTATCGATCAAATGAAGAC
>VCCN01003701.1:1503935-1518070 GCA_006491835.1 Architeuthis dux
TATTTTTTATGGATGCAAAATGTATCAAAATGACCTAATAAATGGCTGATGGGGGGGTGGGAGAAATCATTTAGCAGTACAACGGTGGTACCCATGTGGTCGTGTACCCAGTTGTTTGTGGGTGTATGTTCTTTTAAATGTTTTTATACAAAAATACAAAGTTTACCCACAAATGTCATTTAAAAAAAAATATTTAGAGTAAATGTTCTAATATAACATGTGAAAGAGAATAGGTAAACATTTTTCCAAGGAACATTTCAGATCATTTTTGAGATTAGTAATAATATTTCAATTGATAATTTGCTGAAACCTATTTCCACTTGAGGAAAAACAGTGTATTGCGCAAAATATTTTTGATAAACAAACTGAATGAAGAGGAAAAATTCTTCCTGAATGCGCTCTAGATGTTTGAAATGACGATAAGAATTTGAGTAAAGAATGGTGTTATTAGAGGATAAGTTCATTCTTTATTAATCTGTTCAAGCTTGAAACCTTGATAGTGAGATATATTCCTTTTCATTAAGAAGTTTTAAAAGAAAAACCTATGGGGTAAGAGGTCTGAAGAAAAGGGTTTCATCAAATTATAAATGGTGCTGGTACACGAACATTTCAACAAACTGAGCTGATAATCCACTACCAATAATAAATCTCCCCTCAGTGTTTCTTCTTGTGATTCACACTGGTCATTCAGTACAAGAGGGACTTTAAAATGATCCTCATCACTGTGCAGAAATAGAAAATCACTTCCCAAGAATGTAACAATGAAATGTTACCCTTATCTGAAATTCCAAAATATTTTAAAAGCCAACATAACGTCACAAGTGGAAATTCCACACCTGACCTCACTGCAGTAGGATTTAAAAACAAGAGACAAGGCCAATTATCAAGGCATTTAACTCGTACTGGCTACAGTAAGAGCTTGGTTGTCTTTGTATAACACTTTAGAAGCATAAAACTATATTTACATCACAAACAGTGAAAGACGAGACATGTCCCATGAAAACAAATTGTCAATGCCAGACCTACATGAATTAATCACAGTATTTTTTGCTTATTCTCTCATCTGTACAAAGATATTGTTGAAAATGTCAAAAAAGGCTGCAGATACCCCTATGAGTAACAGTGAAAAGAGAAAGCGTTTGTTTATCTATAGTACAGAAAGTCAAGCTATTGAAGAAACTGGACAGAGGTGTAAGTGTGATATTTCATTATGTATATGCAAATATTCCAAAATCCGAAACACTTCTGGTTTCCAGGCATTTCGGATAAGGGGTACTCAACCTGTATATACATTTTTAAACAAAGAAAGATTTTAAATTATTCTAAATGGACTGAATTTCAATAATTGATTGTAGTATAAAAGACAAATAGACCCTACTTACTATCATCTTTATGATTTTTAATATCAGTGAATAAATTTGGATGTTTTTAAAATTAGCTGCTATTTTAAAAAAACTTTAATACTTCAAAGAGAAATAAATCATTAAAAAGTAAAATAAGTGCTATGATCTGTTTATCTGAACAACATTAAAAAAGGATTAACTTTTAAGCCTTTTTAAGCTGATCTGGAATTTCTAAACAGTTATATTGTGATTTGTTTATAGTTGCTGCTACTCAGCAATAAGAAACAATATTTTTCTAAATAACAAAATGCCCTTTTAAAAAAGGATCTTTTGTCATTCTCCAGGTAATAAAATAACATTTTGGAAAAATACCCTTACCCCTCAGTGTGTTTCAACATTTTTAGAATATAATGATCCTTTATATTTAACAGTTGGCTTTTTATTTCTTATAATATATGACAAATTTATTTGTTTTGAAAATCATGTACCAAATTAAGATCTGGATTCTGGAAAAGTAAAACGATTTAAAGAAAATCTTGAGAAAATTATCAGTTTGAGCAAAGCCTTTTTTATTTAAATTTCATTTCTACAAATTGACAAAGTGAAAGAAATTATCTTGCTTCTTTGTGTATAGAAAATAATGTTTGCTTCTTTTACAAATTGTCAGTATGTTAATTTGCTGGTGATATTCTAAATGAATTAAGGTTCTACTCTGATATTAAGCATCAACAAAAAAGGAAGACCTTATTCAAAAAGCTTGGGTAATAGATCACTTAGTTTAATGTTATAACCCCTAAAACTAAGTTGAGGTTCATCATAACTCATGATAAAATAGATATAGATATCTTCCACATATCAAGTATTAAACATTAACAATATAAAATGATATAAATTCAAATTCATAGCAGTTACATATTGGTAACATTTGATCAAGGGCTGAAAAACCTCTAATAATAACAAATTATATCTCTATTTACATTGAATCTGCAAAACAAATGCAATTACATTAATAAATCTTTAGCATTATTCTCTGTGATGTAATAAAACAACATTTCACGTGTAACAACCTAATACATTAACCTTTAGCCACAACATAAAACTGTAGCTGTACTTGCTTGCATGAAAAATGAAAACTATTATAATAGATATAAACAATGGTCTATTTTCAAGCAACAATTATGCTGTCCATTCTAACATACTCTTTGCACAAGTGTTACTTTAAAAGATGTATTCAGCTGTAGATTCCCAAAATGACCTCCAGAAGTTGTGCTTCAGAAATATATAGATATTTCTGCCATAGAGAATGTGCTTCAAAATAAAAGGTAAACCTGACTAAACATTTTTATAAATGATGGTCTTATGCTATCGTTCATAGAATAACATTTAATTTTCACTTTTTCCATAAAGTAGATATTAGCATTATCTAATGAGGAGCTAAAATTTAACTAAAAAAATGAAATTCTGAATTGAGTATCACAAAATTCTGTTTGAACAAATAAGTAAAACTATGGAAATCAGTTAACATTTCTTCTTCCAACCCCCCAAAAAACTCCTGAGGTTTACACAGGGTTGATAAAAAAATATAAGAACTACTCTCCACCCTTTAGCTGCATCAACCAAAACAGGAAGTTCTGATTCAGCTACAGCTAATATCATAGAGATCATGTAGTACCAAACTTATTTTACATGGACAAAGAAAATTTATGTTTTAATGAATTTTTGGGGTAGAACCATTTTTTCTTGTCAATTGTTCATAAGCACAAATTATAATACCATGAATAGGAAAAAATAATTGGTCACATCGTACAATTAATTCTATATAATTGGTTTCAACTATCTGGTAAAACAATCTGTTGCAAATTTAAGATTTAAGTGTAATAAACTCTGGGATTTCCATCTTTGAAAGGAAAAGGATTTTAACTCTAGTTGAAATAATCCCAAGGAAAGTTATCAGCTTACCATCAAAAGAAGGCTGTGTTATTTCTGACATCCTAGAATGGAAACCTTCCATTAGAAAAGGTTATTTCCTTTGGCTCAATAGATGATGAATACCGTATATTGTACGTTCTCTTTAATGCACATATAAATAGAAATGAAATATACTTTCATAGGATCGCATGTTTATTTATTAAGATTAACATTACTATCTTTGCTGTTTTTAAGGCTTCATTTCTGATGGAAGACTTGCATCAAACAGCTAAAATGTAGGATTGCAATGGGTAGTAACAAAACCCTTGAATTATAATGATTCCGTATTTCATGGTTGTAGGAAAATAAAGACTACTCTTAGGTGTTTAATTGCTGGGGAGAGGGGTGTCAGAAAATTTGTCACAATTTAATAATGGGGTGGGGGGATAGGAAACTATGGCCACCAACACAATTTAGCAGGAACTGAACAAAACAAAGTTGTTAGAGAAAGAGAAAGATTTATAGTAGGGGTGGAGTAGGCACATGGGAAGTAAAAACGTACAGTATTGACAAGAAACTGAAATGGTACAAAATTTTTAAATCGCTGAAATTAGCAGATACAATTGTTAATAAACACAATTAGTTTAACCAAGTTCTCCCCCTTGTTGTTTTTTGATGGTAGAATTTTGACAAATCTGTAGTTGTCCACCCCAAAAAAACTATTAGGGAGGAGAGAGTAGAGATGGACTCTCAAAAATTAATTAACGGGAATGGGGGTCCTAATAGGGGGGGGGGATTAGGCACCTAAGAGTAATGTTTTTAACTAATTCGAGCATTAAAGAGACAAATACAGCAACTTCTATACAATTTAACAGTAGACTAAATGGACTGAATGCAATTTTGTATATTCTTATCTGGACTTGCCCTGATGAAGAAAATGCCTCAGAGAATAAATAGACACTCAGATTATACCATAATATAAGAAGCTATTCTTGATTATTTAGGGAAATATTGTTAGGTTCTGTGCCACAGTAGATATTTTCTGTTGTCAGAGGTAAAGCAGGGAAATAAAAGTGAAGATATGTTGGGAGTGTGAAGCTAGCCCAAAGAAAGAGAAGCTATTTTAAACCAGGACAAACATGTCCATCTTTCTATGAGCCAATCTTATAATTGGAAGGCAGATTGTATAAATAACTGTAACCAATACATGCTATTAAAAATATACCTAAAAGAAAAAGAAAGGTTTATTTAAATCCATCACAAATTCTTTCTCTGTAAAAGCAGAAATTGGAAAACAGAAATAGCTAAGAATGTGGATACAGCTTTTAGGCAGATCACCATGGACCATATAACAAAGCACTTTGTGTACTGACAAAGTATATGAATAGGACCATGGTTCTGTTGCCGTTTCAAAAACCTACCAACTAGACAGAGGGATACATTCTTCCTTGTAATTTCATGGGGACAAAAAGGCAAAAATGCTAAGAAAACTGAGGAGGTTGTGCAGTACATTTTTTCATCAATTGCTTCCTTCCTCTTTTTCCTTCATTCCCATCCAGGAATATTTATGCTTTTGATATTTGATTTCAGGTCATTTCCCTTATAACTGGATCCAGAGGATGCCTTAGACCTTTATGGCATGTATACAATTCTAGGCTTGCTGGATGGCCCGCATGCCTTTCTGGCTGGCTGTAAGCGAGTGACATCTCATGTATAACAAATTAACAATTACCAAAACCTAGGTAGATAGAAGAAGAATGTAGCTAACATTCATCCGAGTCTTGCAAGTTATGTCCAGAACAGCTATGGAAAGGCAGGATATGATAAACATACCACAGTTAGGATGTAGGAAAGTGATCTTGTATGATTATAGAGGATGTTCAGGAAGTTGGTGTGGTAGAGAGTGGTAAGTAACAGATTATCTGCCTTTCCTCCTAGCAGAGTAACAACTATTTATAGGATTAAATGTTGACTTCTAGTAAAGGTAGAGGTAACCTAACGAAACAGAAGTAACCTTTTTTGCCTATTTACAAACAAAAAAAATTTTCCGAGCTCCTTTTATTATTGGGCAACTAAGTGAGGAGTAACAGTGACCCAGAGGATATTTGTAGCAATTAAATAAATTCAGTCAGCAAATATCAAACTACTTTGGAAAAGTGTCATTTTATATAACGGCAATACTTTCACATAAGCTTGAAATAGCTATATAATATCTTTTATAAATTCTTTGCATTCTGAACTGAGGAAGAAATATCCATATATACAATCATGCAAATCTGGCACATCAATCTTAAAAATCATCATCATTGTTATAAGCACGCACACAGATACACACAAAGTCAAACTTTAAGCCCAGAAATTGTCTAAAGATTTGATATTTTTTTATCATTAACATCCCCAAATTTCAGCTCAACTGTTTAGCCATTCTAATATGACACACAGAGCAATATGGCATCAAAATTTTAATAAAAATGAGCATATATACTAATTAGTATTCAGATGGACAATCTGATATAAATCATGGTCTCTAAATTCCATTTGTTGGTCAAACATTTTCAATAGCTAAACAACTATTTTTAGTCCTTTATCACGAGTTGTATTTGCTCATCACGTGTACTAATCTTCTAGCAGTACTTGACACGTTATAAAATTGATTTGCTCTTGCAACTCTTTCTTTTCCCTAAATTTGAGATCAACTTATCCTAGTTTTAACACTAAATATTTTCTCACACCAACTTAATCTTTGGATGAAACCATGTTTTGAAAAATGACTTTTCTATAAATGATTTTTCATAGCATGTTTCAAGATAGCAAGATAAAATGCTAAAAAAAACCAACTTTCCAGATTAGTTCACCCCCCCCCCCTCAACCTAGCATTGAAATGTCTGAGAATATTAGAAAAGGCATAAGGTCTTTGCAAAATATATTTACCTAAAGATTAATCTCTCTTTTAATGTATTTTAATAACATTTCCCCCCAAAATTCTGTAACCTTTAAAAACAATGAAGAAATCAAGTCTTTGATTTTTCATGTTTTTTAAAAAGTTCTCATGTACTAAAGCATATTTTTAAATGTATTCTTATCGTAATCATTGTTTTTTTTAAGGTCAGTTTAGCCTGTCCAGCAAGGTGAAATACATGTTTCATTCATCATGGAGAATTGAGAGCATCATTTTTACAGTTGCATTATTTTTTTGCTGCTAAACTTTTAAGGTTGAGTAATTCCACTGTAATATCCAAGAAGGCTGACAAATTATGTATTTTGTCCAAGGATGACCTCGGACAAAGAGTATTGAAGCTGTCTCTAGTATTTCACACAGTATTTTTGAATGATAGAAATGAAAAGAAATAACATTAATCATTTTGAGGGGGGGGGGGTGTTCTAATAATAGTAATAATAATAGTAATAATAGTAATAATAAGTAGGTGAGTAAGCAGATCAGTTTTGCATAGAATTAATGCATCAGCTTTTATAGCTTCCTTCACTTCCAGATTTGAGTTCCTTTTAGAACAGGCCAACTAACCAATTACAATTCCACCTCCACCACACACTTTCTGGCATAGCTATTTGCTTGTGGTAATAACAATCACAACAAAGTACCCAGTTAACTTTATTATTTAGTGAAGATAGAAATATTAGGCAAGTCCAACAGTTGTACTACTCATAACTTTCTGGATAAAAATGGCACAAATTCAAGTAGATCTATAAAGCAGGCCAACAGTGATTTCTCTAAGGTTTTAAATTACATTTTATCTTTGCATTTGTTGGCAGATGCACAAAAAAGATATCAGTAAAAATAAAGAAAAGTGCAAGTGTCTTGGTAAAAAGAAGAGAGGGTAGTGCTATAAAGGGTTTAAATTTAAATTAAAGACATGAAACCATAATTACCTGAAGAATGGGTAATTTCAATCAAGTAAAAGGCAATGAACTTGAATCATGGTGCTAGTGGTGTGGTCTATCAATAAACTAATATTTAAAAAAAAAATACAAGCTCATTATTCTTTAATTCAGTTATCGAAAGAACTCAAATATTTTTCTCACATGATAAAAAAGGGATAAAGTGTGTGCCCAGTCAGCAAATAGCATACAACTATTTCCTCCACTGTGGAAAGATCAGAAATTTCCTGTTATAAAACCAAGATTCGGAAAAACAGTAAAAATGTACAAATATTTTGAGGGTAAACAAGTTCATTTAATAAAATGTAAATTTGAAGAATATATTGGTGTGTATGTATATATAACTAAAAAACAGATTAAGTCTTTGAACACAGTGGCCGCTATAGCTGCCGCTGACTCATGCGTTTCGTTTACAAACGCTGATACGTTCTGACTCCCTAGGAATCGTAACCCACTGACCCTATTCCGACCTGTGAACATTGATCAGACACATTGCACATTATATTTGCTGTTTGTTTGACCATGTGAGCTTTTGTGTCTTCCAGAATCATGGCCCTGTCCTTCATCTGACTTGGGTATATTGATCAAACACAGCATATGTTATATAGCTGCTGGGTGTCAGTGCAAGGGAGTCGTACAAATGAGGATATCTGCGTTCAAGGGGTTAATAGTATTCTATTTTTCAATTTGTTTGTAAGAAACATTAGGGAGGAGAAAAAACTTCCCAATTTTATTTCAAGCCATAAATTAAAATCAGCTTGTTAATATCACATATATAAAAAATGGCTAGTAAACACAAACTCAAGTAAAGATATTTGGCATTGCTCTGGACAGGCATCTTACTATAATTTGAGAAATCTGTGTGTATATATGTATGTATGTACTGAGATAACTCGACAACTGACCATTGTACAAAACTTGGAGTCATTTGGATCAGTAGTTCTCGTGAAATCTAATAAAAAATAGATCTTTTATCTAAAATTATACATCTAATTATAATACATCACCTGCGTTCACGATTTAAAATGTTTGGTCAGTATATAGAGGGATAGAGATCGAGCGAGAGAGATAAATATAGCGAGCGAGCGTGATAGAGAGTAAGAATGTGATAGTGATTGTGAGTGTGAGAGTGTGATAGAGAGAGTAGTGAGAATCAGGTTTTTTTTCTGCAAATTTTTTCCTAAAAATAAATAAAAATAGATCTTTTATCTAAAATTATAGATCTAAATATACTACATCAGCAGCAAATTTTTCTATAGAACAAGATTAAATTAAATTAGAGTAAGAGAGTGAGAGAGATGCAGAGAGAGAGAATCAGGGGTTTTTTTTTCAGCCTAATTCTTCTATAGTATACTATTAACGACAATATTTCTGTTTTGATTAACGACATCATAAACAAGCCAAATCTTTCAATAGAACGAGATTAAATTAAATTATAGTTAGATGACATAATGGCAGATAAGAGTATATTTTCCTACTCTTTATTTATAGATCCAAATTTAGATATAAAATATCTAAATTGACAACACTGAAGAAGAGTCGTACAAAATACTTTGAAGCCGTAGTTTCGTACGACAGATGGAAAATTATTTTACATGACAATTAGAGCAGGCTGCTCCACACACCATAAAGTCTGGCCCCTTCCAAACATACACCTTTTGAACGGGCGTGCCCTATTATATTTAATAAACATAAAAGACTATTGAATTATGTTTATATTTTTTTAAGGTAATAAAAATGAACATACCAACATCTAATTTTGCTGACACCTTATTATTGCATACATTTACAAACAAGTACAAATCTAAAATTACTTATTATTAAACGTTCTTGAAATTTACAAAAATCCAGGTACCATTGATAAGGTTGTATAGGTAAAATTTAAAAGGTTGTAGCAATTTCCAAGTGACTCACATTTTGTTCTATATAGACATGTATATTACAGCTCTGCTAATAATAAATACTGGGCAAAGAACTGCTGTTACTAATGCAAATAACAGATCACGGGATATTCATCTTTAGCACTTCCTATCTCATGTGTAGATGTAATGGATTCCTGCCAAAACTTAGCAGAGAGCGAGTGGGAATTCATTCTCATATTAATACAGACCTCCCCCCACTATAGCGCGGTTTGCAATATAACGCGGGTTGAGGGTGGACCCAAAAATATTAATCTAGCTTCAAAATAGCTAGATAAAGCTCCCTGGTTATCGCGGTTCGGTTGTAATGCAGTTGTATTTCTTGGACACCAACACCCGCGTTATAACGGGTGGGATGCCTGAAGCTATATCTTCAGCAAAATAATACTTGATGGCTGGAGTAGTAAATAAAAACTTTTGTTGGAGTCGAATATATTGTTGCAATAATTTCTAAATTGGAAGAAAATTATACTTTGTTCTCTAGTAATTTATTTGACATTCAAAATATGCAAACAGAGGATTCAATCTGGAATGAAACAGTTTAGAGTGCTATGCTTCACTGTATACAATAAATCATTGCAAAAAAGGGTAAAACATTGTAGCCTGGAATTTGATTCAGTGGTAGTATACTACTAGTGCTTAGCAAGGAGCCACCTTACAATAATAAGATTAAACAGTTGTATTTTAGAGACTGTTAACTTTTTATAGATCCACAACCTAGATGAATGTCTAAGAAAAAGAGAATGGAAGGAATAGATCTTTTTGGTTGCATGTTAATTACATAATAATATCTGATCATCAATGATCAGATATCATAATTATACATTTTTAATCTATAACTAAAACTTGTAAAGTAACAACTTATGGGATTGGAAGTACTGAAGAATTAGCAACATTAGTTGTTCAATGAATTACAAAAATATTCCATAATTATAAGCAAGAGAAAAAAAAAGTAAAACTAGTCAGCAGTTGACAAAATTATGTCAATAGTTCTTGAAAAACAAGATGAATATGCCAATGTTAAAACATTAATTATACAAGTTTAAACAAAAACAGACTTATTCAGCAGCTTTCTTCCTTATTTTCCCAGGGTTGAGAAATTTAATTTAGCAATTATGATGACAGCTGAAAAGCACTGAGGCCATGAACAGAAATTTTCAGAAATAAGTTCAAGTTGTTGACAGTAAATTTGCAGTCAATATAGAAAATAAAAAATTCCAATTCCTGAAAGAACTTCTGGTCAATACTGAGTTGATGAATATTGTCTTAAATTCTGAGATTAGTCACTCTTATTATTCCATAAATTGTTCAGACTAGCATTGTCATCCTTGCTGCTTTGTGGCTAAAACATAGTGATTAAAGAGTGTAAAACAGTTTCATTTTTTCTTTTAACAACAAAAATTAAATACAGTATAGGTTTTCCCCCGCAAACTGAAAGTTGAGTGTTCCTATAAAAACCTTTTGTAAGCCGAAATGGCCTCAAGTCAAGAAGCAATTAATATTAATTTTAAATAGGAAATCTTTTTTTTAGTGTTCCCAGACCTATTATATTAGGCTGAGTCGTTGGAGGTTGGGATGGTGGGAAGTACAGGAGACCGAGTTGCAGGAGAGAGAGGAAACAGGTGTGCGCTTCTTATATAATGGCCAACTGCAAAACAAATACTGAATGCTATTTTTGCCTTTTTTCGTAAAAGAAAATCAGCGACATGAAGCAAACTTTCAAAAATCAGGGGGGGGGGGTTACCTATGTTTGAAGATCACAAGAGAAATACTGTAGTTTTGCAGTTTATAGGACACATAAATAAATTTGTTGGTGACCAATTTAAGCAAAGTGATTTTTTCTAGTAACTTAAGACATCAACCCAAGTAGTATATTGTAAAATTCAAAACAAATAGCTATCTAAGGATGGCTTTTCTGTCAGTTAAAAACTAGCCAAACATTAGGTAGCCAAAGAAAAAAATGTTTAAATTACAGTAAATGGTAAGTAGCTAATTGGACTTTTTACATTAATGCATTTTGTCAATATAACATTTATTTCTTTTTAAAAGTAAGCCTTACAAATTCAAGTTAAAACAACATAGGTGATTTTTAAAAAAAGACAATTACATGCTTGGATGCTAATACCTGAACTTTAAATGCATACTTCCAACTTTACTGGTACCATAGATATCAGTTTTATTCTTCATACAGAATTTTAGTGAACTCAAGCTCATTAATACAACAATGCTTGTTCAATATCTTGTATGCTGGTCAGGATTTCAACAAAGACTTTGAAAAATCACAGAGCGAACAGATTTCTTTGTAGCCAGTACTCATATTGTAGAAAGCATGCAGAGATAAATGGTTCTATCTAATCTCCTGACATCTTGATTAGCTTTAGTGAAACCAGACACAAATGATCTGACCTGTTTCATGACTAAATTACCATGGGAATTGCTCATGTACAGCAACAACAACAGTGTTCAGGCAAACCCATATATCATTTTACAAGAGAAGGTTTTGAAAGAGCAAAGTTAAAATTTGGTCAATGCTTGAATATTATTATATGAATTTCCTAGAATTTGATAAAACTATCAATATTATTATATGAATTTCCTAGAATATTTGATAAAACCCTCAATATTATCAATGTTATAACAAATAATAAATAACCATGCAGATCAAAAAAGTTAAGTGATGAACAAAGCTTAAATTTTTTAAATGCAAAATGTCAAATGAAAAATGAAATATAACTAAACAAGTCCTCTCCTTTCGTGGAATGTTTGAATACACATTTCAGTACTTTGACTGTAATTTTACAATTATTTTTATAATGCTAAAAACCTAATAATAAAGGTCTGGTCAATCACTCAATAGAAACTGTCATGTGACCAATATCTTTTGGCAGCATGGCTTGTTGGGGGTGACCAAATTAGAGATTAGAAAAAGGGATGATCAATGAAAAGTTACTTCTCTTGCCATTTGTTGGATCAGTAAAACATCTGAATTTTAGAAAAAAACCCACCAAAAAACAAGCCTGAATGCAGTCGTACAGAAACTAAGGGACCAATTTTGCAAAACCTTACATTGTAAATTGAACCCTCCACTAAAAACCTATTTTGGGAGGTGAATTTTCAAACAAAGAAAAAAAGAAGTTTTTTCTAGACATAATAAGGAGTAAATGCTTAAATTTTCAGCTCTCTAGCGCGATTGTGCGATACATAGATAGCCAGCCAGCCAGCCAGCCAGCCAGCCAAGCTTAAAAATTGAAGAAAGCTACGTTGACAGTTTTGGTCGACGGTTTCTTTTAACAAAAACAAAACCATGTGCAAATATGTAAATCTACTCCCAGCAACTGATGATGATTATTCATGAAAATGTTGTTCTATTTGAGAATAATTAATTGGATTGATCAAAAACAGGTTTATTAATTCCAATTGCTAACTTAAGGAATTCAGTTTAAGCTCGAATCCAGCATGAAAAATTAGGCTTCTTTTGCTCTTTGATATTCGAAAAGTAAAACTCCTGTATAGAAGAAGCAAAAAGTAAAAGCAAATAAATTAATATCCCACACTGTATGTGCTTAGTAATGATTACTTAAAAGCTAAACATGGCACTGTTAAAACATTTCATACTGAAGGGAAAAAAAGGGTGGCTCAAAATGCAACAGAGTTACCTATGTTGATATTTATACTATCTGGGTAGATTGGGTTTACAATTGCTGACCACTAATTTCATTAATGAAACAATGCCCATAATAATTGAAGTACAGCACTCAGTCCAACTGAATTACCAATGTTGTCATGATAGATACTAGGTGATATGTTGGATAACTCAACAATAAGTTATCTTTGATGAACATTATAAAAAATATACCACATCGGATGATATATCCAAACCTGTTGTTTCTTTCTTTTGATGAGAATAGACTTAATAAAAAGTCTTTTGTCAACTACGATACATAGATAAATTCTAAATGGTAAAGTATAAATGATAAAAGACAAGGAAACATCCAGTTTGACCTTTTAAAGTGTTATAGTCTTATAAATATACATCCCAGTCAATGTTGGCAAAATGTGAATGCTTATAGAATTGTTAAATTAGCTTAAGACAAAACTGAATTCATTAGCTGCTAGGTTGTTAACCATGAGTCAAGTAAATAATAATAAACTGTGCACAGCAGAAAGTATCACAAGAATTTGTTTCTACTTTAACATTAGACATTCAAGGGTTTGTTTCTTAAGCTAGCAACATAGAGTAATAATTACCATGTTTGATAGCATATAGTATACACTTTTTCCCCCTAACAAAATGACTACAACATTACACTGCCCACTATGTGAAGATAAGGCATTTACTTAAGCCAATATTTAGCATTTACTACTGTAGACTACCAGTATTTCCTAAATATTTCCTGTTGAACTGAGGGAGCATCTTTTTTGACCCGTGTGTTCTACATTCCAACAAACAGTATTTGGCAGAGGAAAGTGTGGGGGGTTAACAGGACTATTAGACAGAAAAAGTTATCATAATACAATGTTACAAATGTAACAATTCTTGTAAATCTGTAATTCTTTTATACACACAAATGTTAGCAAATTTATCTGCTGCTGCTTTGAGGATATTGGTATAAGATCAAACCTTTTTAATAGAGTGGCAAAGTGCTGACATCATCAGCGTAGGCCTGATTCTAAACAAACATCTCACAGTAGTGTTTTTACATATAGAGAATCACGCTTTATTTTTTGTTGTTTTTTTCCTGTTATTTCGACTGCAATTTCGCAAAGTTTGTCAGTATAGGACAGCCAGTTTGCACTGAATAAGAAGATTTGATCAGTTTTAGTCATTCTATTGATTTTTCATTCATTTTTTGGGGGCTCGCAAATGTCGAACAGCTATGGTTCAGTGTTTTGTTCCTAATTGCAGCCATCAATCAGAAAGTCACCTTTGCTGCTACTTCAGATTTTCTAAAGACGAGACAATTCCAGCATTTGAAAACACTACTAAACATAAATATAATACATCCTTATCACTTTGAAGAAATATTTTAAAGCTAAACTTTACTGTAGGGCAGGGCAGGGCAGGGCA
>VCCN01003701.1:1549016-1566709 GCA_006491835.1 Architeuthis dux
CCATATGAAAAGAAACTTTAATGTTCTGTTGATAGAGTTGTTCGTTTGATTTTGAACTGGTTGACTGAATAAATACTTTAATTTAATCGTGAATCGACATACCCATGTCGCAAACGCGGACCCACAATTATGAGGAGATCATGTCGGCCGTTTGACACCAACCTAACTCATAGCTCTATTGCTTCTCGTGATTGGATAATATTTTTGGATATGACCAATCAACGAAGAGAAGACATACTAAGCTTTGTTTTAAGACCTTTGGCGTTAAGTTCGAGTGAAACTAACAGTCTAAAGTGTAAACAAAGTGCTTGTAGCAAATTTTGAACAACATATATGAGAAAGATTTATAGCAAGGGCGAGACTGTTTTAGGGCAGCCACCCACCAATTACTATAAAAACTGTAATTTTAATGATTTATTTATTTCCAAAGATCATAGAATGACTCTAGGATGTGTATAGAAATTTCAGTTTTTAAAATTTTACAAAAAAAAAAATCACCTAATTATTGGATTTTAATAAAATCTTTGGTACGTAAGAAAGACAAAAAATGTTTTCATGTGATTATATACCCCACTTAATTCAGTTGATCATAATTTTTACACATATTAAAGATAAGTCCATAGAAAAATAAATTCTTTTTACCTTTTTGAAAAAATGTTTTGTATGAAAGCCTTACATACATAACAAAAATGGAAAATAAAGTAAAATATTGCCCTTGGCAAATGTTCAGTTTTATTTGTTAGCCCCAAAATATAAGCTATCTCCATTAAAAAAAAACAAAAAAAACCAAACTTTTTTATAGAAATTTTAAACAAATATTTTCAATTAATTAGAAATTCTTATTGATTGATATCAGTCTATTTCACATTATAATTAATGAAAATTTGTTTTGCCGTTGCTGGCATTGTAAGAAAAATCTGGAGTGACCTACAAAGAACTGACATTGATGGTCTAACAAGAAGACGTTTTCCAACTTGTAGTCGTATATTTTGTTGAGTAAATCCATGGGTTTAAATTGTAGTTTCCCAAAGTTGCCACAGTGTATAATAGTTTTCATGTCGATTAATTCATTTGAAAGTTCTTTGCTATTTACATAAGCATTGTAAATTTCTACAAATGACATGCACTTTGTGGTCAAAAGATTTTCCGATATAGGCAAGTAATTTTCTTTGTAGCTTCAAATCTTCTAGTTAGACCGACAATGACGTGAAAACATGTCTGAAATAATGATACTGTATGTGTGTCAGGATCTCTTGCCTTGTTTTCATCACTTGACTGGTTCTCATCAAAAAGTCTCTTTTGCCTTCTCTCATTTGATTTAAGTTTAATTTCAATTTGATGACTGTTAGCGACAGGTTTTGATTCTGTCAGCAGAGTGTCAAATTTATCTTGCAGTTTCTGCAGATTTTCGATTAGCATTTCAATATTGTCCACTTTAATATCAAGAGTGGCATCTTTTGCCTGTATTAACATGTTGCAGATGTTAATGGGAGCAATAATTTTGAGCCAGATGGATGACATGAGTATGCATCTGAAAGAGGATATGTATTTAGTAGCTCCTGTTACTTCACTTATGGTCCTTGGGGTTAGATTAAGTTTCAGAACATCCTGCAGGACCAATTTGATACCATTGATATTTGATGCAAATGATTTCACACTGTTGATTCTGGCTGACCACCGGGTAAAAAAAATAAAATTATTAATAGACGTGCCCTGTTGTCTCTAATTATGAAGCAGGAAGTGGATTAGGGAGCAGTGAATGAACAGGAAACATAAAAGTGGAAAAGGGAGCAGACAGTTACGCATGTGAACCGATCAAAGTGCGAATACAACATGCACTTTTGAAAAACCTTCGACACCCTATTTTAAAAATTAAATATTTAAAAATGTGGTTCTTAAGTTCTATTCCTTTATATTCTTTATTTTCTTTGCCTATAGTCCAAATTTGTATAATATTTCTCCCTAGAATATTTCTGAAGCATTGTTTATGGGCTCCCAGATAATTCATGGGCTCTGGGGCACTGCCTCATCCTCTAATCGGCCCTGTATACACACACTCATTCACTAGTTGGGGTACCCAGCATTGTCCAAAAAAGTAATCAATACCGAAAGGTCAAGTAGTAAATTGTAACAGCTTCTCAAAGTAAGGATCGCAACTCAAATGCCAAAATAGACCTTTAGAAGTCACCAGAGGTCAGTGCCACTTATCCTCTGTTAATCATGGAGTAAAGTTACCCATGTACACATATTTGCAGCACATAGGTGCAGCCGTCTCCATTAGATTTGAAAATGCCAAAATTGACCTGACCCTAAGTTTACCTTTATGGGTCACCAGAGGTCACACCACCTATCCTATGTTCATCTTAGGGTCAAGTTACACCTGTACATGAATTTGCAGGCAGTAGGGTTCAGCCATCTGTTAGATTTGAAAATGCCAGGAAAAATTTACTTGACCTTAAATTGACCTTTAGGTCACCAGAGGTCGGTACCACCTACCCTATATTCATTGTAGGATGAAGTTAACCGTGTACACAAATTTGCAGCCAGTAGGGTGCAGCCGACTGCGTTAATATGAAAATGCCAAAATTGACTAACCAAATCAAAAATTGACCATAAGAAGTCACTGTCACCTATCCTATATTCATCCCGGGGTCATACTTGTACACAAATTTGCAACATTTAGGGTGCAGCTGTCTCCATTAGATTTAAAATCCCAAAATTGACCTGACCCCAGATTGACCTTTAGAGGTCATTGCCACCTATACTATGTTCAACCTGGGATTGAGTTATCCGTATTATAATTCATCCGACAGTATTAGAATGGAGAGACAATTTGGAAGGTGGTGTACAAATGAATTTCTGATGACATTAGCTTTGAATTAACAAAATGTTAAATTAAATTTTTTTTAAAATTCATATGTACACCACCTTATGGCTCTGCAAATTATCTCTTCATTCTTGTGAATTTATGTCTTGGTGTTAAGTCATTGATGTAAATATTTTGTTTTTAAATACTGAAATTTGGTATACTTTGTAATATATTGGAGCTATTTTGGTGGTATTATTTAATAAAAAACAAAAGAATGCCTTTGTTCATATCTCAGTTTTTATACAATAGACGATGTTAGAAGTCTTTTACTTATTAAATGCACATCCTTAAATATTGCCCATACCATATCACGGCTCAAATATAATGCGGTTGACTTTCTTGGACCCCAACACCTGCGTTATAACTGGGAAGGCCTGTAGTACTTTTTCCTTTAAAAGATTTTTTTGTGTTTTTTCTAAAAACTTAAGGTTGACAAGTTGTCAAATTAAAATCAATATTATAACATGGGAAAGATTGGTTCACAAGTTTGTGTTTGTTCATGATAATTTTACATGTATACTTGATAGAGAACCCTTGATAATGGCCTAGTAATATAGCAGAGAACTGATAGTAAGGAGAAATGAAGTTTAAGCCTCCTCTGTAGAAATTAAATGTATGCTCATTAAAACTGCCACTCTGCAATAAAGCCAATATCTGCAGTTTTGGAAAAAGAAAATAGCTAAAGTTTTTTAAATAGATATACCAGTAACAATTAAGTTTTGAGAAAATAAGTTTAAAATGTAATGGAATTTAAAAATGAGTAAATCTATATAATAGCGCTAAAGTTTGTTTGTCTTGAAATAATGTTGCCATTTCTCAATGAATCTTTACCAATTTTGGCACGGCGGTCCAGATGCATCCCAGAATAATGCATGAACAAAGAAAACCTGGATCTGGGCTAATATCTGATGTACCTTCTTATTTCTTTTAATGCACCTCTATCCTATAATAGTTGTTACATCTATATATATTTCTATAAGCAAATGTAACAACCATTATGGGAAAGAGGTAAGAGAGCATGCTTCAAGAATCCTATATTTGGAAAACGTGTGGAAAAACTTCATCTTTCTACCAACATGAGAGTTGTACTTAATAGAGATGTCCCAGCAGGACAGTTTGCAAAGGTTTTGCTTCAACTGTGCAATGGCCAGCTACCAGTAGACACTGAGAGTGGATATGTCACAATACCAAAAATTGTGGAACCAACACATCTCAAGAAATGCTATTAAAAAGGTTTATCCTAGCCTCTCATAGAATTATAGAAATCTGGAGTAACTTTGTGAACGTGTCATCCTGGCACCCAAAAATGACATTGCGCAGGATTTCAATGCCAACATCATTCAACATCTACCAGTCCAATCCAGATGGTACAAATCAGTTGACCTTAATGATGTTGTCAACTATTCAACTGTCTTCAACCCACTGGTGTTCCACCTCAAAATCTGTAACTGAAAGTGGGAGTACCCATTATGATGCACCAAAACTTTGTAACCATAAAAGACTAGCTGTCAATGCCCAATGTGATTGAAGCCACCATTATGATTGGTGGTTCCAAGGGAGAAGATGTTTTTATTCCATGGATTCCCATCCAACAGATATGCCATTTCAGTTCAAGCACCTCCAGTTTCCAGTGAGATTATCATTTTCTATGACCATCAACAAATCTCAGGGCCAGTCCTTAACGGTTGCTGGAGTTGAACTTACAAATCCAGGTTTCTATCATGCTCAGCTTTATGTTGCATGCTCACGTTTTGGGAAAAGCAGAAACCTTTTCATCAGAGCACCAAACTGCAGAACAAGAAATGTTATCTAACCCAGATCTCTTGCTGACTAAAACACATTTCTGTTAGAATTGTTTCTGTTTTACATGTTGCATATCAATTTAGAATTGCAAGGAAATATAGAAAATAAAAAATATAGTATTTTTTAAAGTCACAAAATTAAAATTAATAATAAACAGTTTCAAAAGCTTCACACATCGTGGCAGCCGGAAAAAAGATTCAACTTTAGATATGTGCATTAAAATAAAAAAAATATAGGCACATATAATTATATACAAAAGGAACTACACAAAAACTTGCTATAAGTCAAGTCATTAAGTTTAACAAAAAAAACTGTTTCTACATATTTGGCAACCGGGCAATGCCGGGTACCTCTGGTAGTCAACTATAAATCTAATCTATAAAGAATAACTGTTATAAACAAAAGCACTTTACCTCATAAATTTGATGACTTAAAATGATTTGAATTAGCAAAGCTATTCAAATATCTCTATCAATAATATTTCTTATAATTAAAGTTTGGTTGATTTTAAAAAAACCTAAAAAAAGCCAACAATAAATATGATTAGGAACAATGATGGTACAGTTTTATTGTTAGTCATATTGAAATCCAATTTTTTTTTTTTCTTTCTAGCTGCAATCAAATTGCATTTGTTGCCTAAAAATAAAATCCCGTCCAACATTCCCATGTCAAACTCAGTGTAAATCATTTGTTGTTACACAATACTTGCAATCAAATCTCCATTTCATAGAAATCTTAGAAATGTCATTGCTTGTGCAATCAGTCAACTGTAGTAGTACAGTGTTTACAAGCCTTAGGAAAAATTCTGAAGCTAGGAAAACAGGTTCTACATGAACTTATGGAAAGGTACCCTGACCAGTGTTTAAACACTCATCTTTCTCTTGCCCTGCACAGACAAAAGTCATTTCTAGATAGCGATGGAAAATGGAATTATTATGTGAATAAAAAACAAAGAAAATCGTAACTAGATTCAGGATAACCTTTAACATCGACTAAACAGAGTCTACTGAGGTGAAAAAGTTTTTCTCTCTGTTTGGTGGGATTCAAAGGGAATTCTTTATTATGAATTGCTGGAACCCAGACAAACTTGCGCAATGTGAATGATGCATTATTTATTATTTATTAGTAGAGCAGAAAAAAAAAAAGAAAAAGAAAAAGAAAAAAAAAGAAAAAGAAAGAAAAAAAAAGAAATCAATATTTATGGGGAATTATGCACAATTGTAACATTCTGAAGGCAACAGGTCTGGAGAATACATTTCATGTGGAATAACTCCCCATCCCAACACCATGATTTTTCCGTTGCATCACATTTGTAACATGCGGATGGGCCTTGTCATGCAACAAAATAACTAGTTGACTTCTTTGCTCATATATAGTGGCACGGATAACAGAAAAATTGTGCACATTATGATACAAGCATGAAATTTGGTATGGTTGTTCTCCAGAGGTTTCTGATCAAATCTGCCTGATTGGCCATTTGGAAATATGAGACGGTGGCCATTTTTCAAGATGGCCTCTAAATCGCCATCCCACAGTTGATTTTTCATAGAAATGTGTGTAATTAGCCAATCACTGGGGTAAAGGGGAATATTTTAATGTCATGGTTTATAGAGGAGTTGCTGAATAAAGTATTTTTCTTATGGTCTGTTTAATAATGGTTTGTATCTATGAATTAAGTTTGTTCTTTTGTTGCTAGCACTGTATAATTGTCTGTTTGATAAATCAGCATTATTTTAAAGTGTCCATTGCTGCATTGGAAAATGTATTTTGAGACATTTAGGTTACTGTTCTCAGACATTTTGATATTGCTTTTGTGGAGTGACACTCTGTTATTCAGCAATTTGTATGCTGCCTATATAATTTTCATTACAATTTGTGTATATATAAATAAAAACACATATACGCACACATTTTCACCCTGATCAGCTCATTCAAAGAAGAAGACTTCAACCTGTATTGTGAAGCACTCAGAACTGGCCCCTTACTTCTTTGCAAACAACAATGTCAATTATGTGTGATGGATCTCAGTTAACCTTCAAGACATGATGTCCCTTGAGCAACAACATCCAGAAGTGGCCAGGGAGTTTCACATGGGCAACTAGTCTAGAAGAGTATTCTCTGATCTGGTGATTGACCAAGCCCATGAACAAAATAATTCAGTCATTAAAAGTGATAGAGGAGCCATTGGATTGACAGAAAACCCGGTAGAACTTTGTAGGTGGATAGTAGCTGGATACAAGACTGTCAGGTGTGAAAGATGCAAACAATGGCTGCAGGCACTGAGTGCCCAGAGATCTTTCTTTGAGGAGCTAAAACCGCTCTCTGTAGTGTTGCAGGAGATTGGCAACACATTTAAAGAAGAGTCAGCCAACCTACTAGCCCTAGATACAAAGAATATTGCAGACCCAGCTCTTGCCGAAATCACCAGTGGGGAAAAGAGCAGTTCCAGTCATTCTGGGGCTACAGAATAAAGATGAATGTTCATTCTGTCACTGAATCAATAAGAACAGTTTCTTTCTTTAAACAAGTCTTAAAGCAAGCTGGAGGCAATTCTATGGAGAAGGTGCTGAAAGATGACTGTACCAGTACAGGCATTGTGACTTGCAAGATTTCTTCAAGCATGAGAATCAGTTGTCTCCTGCATCTCTCAGTAACAATGACAAGCTTCATATATGTCAAAAGTCACAGCTGGCTAAAATTCTTCAAGCATAAGTGAAAATTCCAGACAAAGAACCAAGGGGAGATGCAGTGCCGTCATCATAGATAGCTCAGCCCTGATCAACACCCTACCTCCATGCACCTCAAAGACATTTGATGACTATGCTAGAGAAGACATCAGCTAGAATGTGGTATCCTACGGTGTCAAGTACAAAAGGGTGGACATAGTGTTTGATGTGTACAAGTCAATCCTGAAATCTGAAGCCAGATAAAAAAAAAAAAAAGAGCAAGGAATGAGAGTGACAGGAACCAGTAAGAACCCAAACAACTGGAGAAGCTTTCTTCAAGATGACAGCAATAAGACTGAGCTGTTTCATTTTCTTTGCGGAGAAGATGTTGAAGCAAAGACGACAGGCACACTCATTGTCACAAAAGGAGAAGATGACATTAGCAACACAAGGAGGTCCCTGGAAGTTGTGTCTCCATCCTGTCATGAAGAAGCTGACATGCAAATATTTGTACATGCCAGTAATGCAACAACAGATGGTAGAAAATCTCTAATCATCAACGCTAATGACACTGACTTCCTTGTCATAGCAATATCTGTACTGCCATCCTTATAGGACCTTGGTCTTGAGAACATGTGGATTGCCTTCGGTCAAGGGGCCAATGTACAATGGATTCCAGTCCATGAGGTAGTTTTTGCAATAGGGCCTTAGAAAGCCAGTGGAATACCATACTTTCATGCATTTACTGGATGTGATGTTGGTTATGCCTTCTGTGGTAAAGGGAAGAAGACGGCATGGCAAACTTAGAACATCTGCGATGAGGTTTCTGAACCTTCACCAATCTCAGCCAGCATCAGTTAGTGATCTTGACCTGCAACTGCTGGAGAGATTCGTTGTCCTCATGTATAACAGTGCAGCTCAAAGTTGGCAATCTTTTTTGTTACTTTTCCATTAATAATTTCATATTATATTACTAGAATCATTATATCAGTGTTAAACTAGTGTAAAAAATAATCTAGTATGTTTTAAAACATACAAATCGACACCAATATCATTAAAATCGGTCAACTACACACATTTCTATGAAAGAAAATCAACTTCGGGAGGCCATTTTGGTGGCCATCTTGTATTTTCAAGTGGCCAAATTTGATTAGATACCTCTGGAGAACAAACATACCCAATTTCATGCTTGTATCATAATGTGCACAATTTTTCTGTTATCCGTGCCACTATATATGAGCAAAGAAGTCAACTAGTTATTTTGCTGCATGACAAGGCCAATCCGCATGTTACAAATGTGATGCAACGGAAAAATCATGGTGTTGGGATGGGGAGTTATTCCACATGAAATGTATTCTCCAGACCTGTTGCCTTCAGACTGTTATCTGTTTTGCTCCATGTAACAGTATCCATTTGCCTCCCCTGACAGAATATGATAACCGGGTCAAATATAGGTTCCCAATTAAAAATGTCTTTATAATTATCATATTCTGTTGGATAATTCGTGCCAAAAACGAGCTCCTGCCTTCCATTAGAATTGTTGTTAGCTCAGTGGTAGAGCAGAGCTGCTTCCAAGGTGGACGCGGGGGTCGATCCACGCACAACACTTGTTTCTTTATTTATTTACACAATTTAGGACATTTGTTTCACAATCGGGTCAAACCAGTGCCGAGCAAATATAGGTTCCCAATTAAAAATGTCTTAGAATTATCATTATATATAGGAGAGAGAACTTTATAACTTGATTAGAGAACCCCCCCCCTTTTTTAAACTCCATGAAAAATCAAGAAAGAACATATTAAACACAATAATCTTAATACAAGCGTCCCCTGATATAACGTGGTTCGTGATATAATGCAGGTAAGTCAGAGTCAATATTTTACCTATACTATTATCGCCCACTCCCAGAATATCCCTTATCGCGTAAGCCCGATATTTCTTCCAGCTCAATAAATATATTTGACTTATGCTGGCCAACTAACTGTAAAAATGAAATGAACTAGACAAAAATATTTCAGTAGCCAATGAATGAAACTTATTTTTTTAATTAACACTTTCAATGCTACTTGGTTTTAGATGCCCCCACACATCTCTATAAGACACTTCCTCTTCCTCCTGCTACCACAACTAGTAGTGTTAAATATAACTTTTCTCAGCCGTATCATGTTGGATCGATATGAAACTTAGTCCAGACCTGGGGGTGATCCATCCTCTTCCTACTACTACCACCACCACCACAACTAATAATGCTAAATATCAATTTTCACAGCCATATATGTTGGATTAATATGAAACTTAGTCCAGACCTTCGGGTGAACCATCCTTATCTTCCTGCTATTTATACAACTAGTAGTGTTAAATATAACTTTTCTCAGCCATATCAGGTTGGATTGATATGAAACTTGGCCCTGACCTTCAGGTGAACCATCCTAATCTTCGTCTTCCTGCTACTACTACAACGGATGGTGGATGCATTGTTGAACTTATGGTTCTTGTTTTACAGTAACACTATTGTGCTACCTGTTTCTTTGGGACCATCAATGAGATGGGGAAACTGGGTCATACAGTTACATCAGAGAAGTATGGTGTATTAGCCAGGAATTTGATTTCCTCACTGTTTTTATAGGATTGGGAAGTTTTCTGGGGTCCGCATTTTAGTATTAAAAACAAACCAAGAATAGCCAAAAAGACAAATAAAATGGTCAGAAACACACCAAAATGATCAAAACCGAGCTCAGCTTAATTGAGAAATTCCAATTAGGTTTCTATTGGGAATTAATGGCTAGTGAGAATGCTGGCTAACACCCTGGTTATATGTTAGCTGTTTTCCATCTATTGCAATACTAACCCTGAAGTTATTGCGGCTGTTATAACGTGGTTGGCTTACATGCGTTATAATGAGGAAAACTTGTATTAGCAATGAGTGCCCTGCAGAACTCACAGAAGTGTAGAGAGTCAGGTTTATATCTAGAAGAGCTAGTTTTGATCATTTAAAATCAAATAATAATTTATAGGTCTTAAACGCAATAATTCAGACTCCTATAAATATACAAAAAACTTATTAATTTATCTTTATATTTAAAACTGAAAACCACACGGAGATAAAATTACCCTTACATCTAATCATCATTGTCAGCATAAAACTACAACTTAACTAGAATTTAGAAATGAGACAGTAAAAAGAGCACAACAAAGCACGGAAAGTGATATTCAAATGAGATATTTATATTTTAATAGATTTAATCAATATTTGCATAGACATTCTAACTGTATAATTAATGAAATCAGTTTGTGGCATATTTGGGACAGTGTACATATTTCTAAAATTGGTACATAACAATCCATTACAATGGCATTTTTTCATTTCAAAAGTCACTTACACCTAGAAGTAGATCAATTAATCGGTTGAACCAAAAGCTATGATAAAAGATAGTAAGATGACTATTACTATGAGAGAGAGAATTTAAATGGCTACATATTTGGAATAATTGAAGACTAGAATCATTTTTCTACCTTTGTAGATAAGTCGGTTAGTAGATTTTAAAATCTCTAAAAAGACAGCCAGAAACAATTTTATATTGAGAGGTTAAAAAAACAACAACAGGAAACCACTTAAAATGTTGTCTGCTTTAGTCCACAACGTGGAATCATTTATGGCATTTGTCTTTGCAAGTATTCATAATCTTAAACCAAAATGAGATGACTAGGGAATTATTTACTCAATTACGTTACTATTTATTGATAAAAAGAGCAAAGACAATGCTTTGTAGCTGTTACGAGACAATTTAGAGATATCTTAAATCACTTGAATACCTCACAAACAAAAGCAAACAATTGGCTATGCATGACTTATATTGCTAAGCATACAGCCATAAGAGTAGCAGCTTCTTTTCTTTTTTAATAAAGTTAACTCTTACTGTCCTGGTCACTACTAAATGAGTGACCACTTAACATATCAAAGGCTGAAAATAAAAATCCGCATTCTTAGTTACTAGCCTGACTATTGACCACTGCAGTTGATTTGCTAAATAAGTGTGGCTTGAAATCCTAAACAGCTCCTCACTGCTATCACCTAAAGTCCCAAAGATTATCTCTGCTTATGAAGTAGTTACTACAGCTGAATAATGACTGGGTGGCAATTTACCTTTTAGATACTACCTAAAATAAAAACTACATAAATGTTAACTACATGAAGAAAGTTAGAAAAACATTTTACTAGGATGTTTTTGACTCTTAAATTCATACAAAGAAAATAGAATGTCAATTTCAAGGGAAATAACTATCTCCCGTTGACAAGATTTTTCCATCTTTTTTATTCAATTCACAGAAAAGTTCCACTATTTGCTATGCTATTCATTGAAAAGTTCCACTGTCGGTTTATGAAATTAAGAGTTAAACACATTTTAAATCATGTTATGTATAAGTGACCACATTTAAATAACAGAGATTATTTTTTCTTTCTTTTAGTATGAAAATTAAGATTCTTAACTTTTTTCAAAGTAACTTCACAAAATATAATCTATCCAAAAATTATTTAAAAAGGAATAAATATATAAATCAAGTCACAAATGTACTAGTAAAAACTTGGGTGACCAAACGGTTTGTTCGGTTTATTAAGTTAGCCAAGTCTTATTTTGACATTAACTATTAATGCTTATGCTAAATTGGTCCCTTAGTCTGTGTCCAGCATTGTGAATAGACCAGACATGTTCAGGTCGGTTTTCAGGACAGAAAAGGTGGCAACCAACCAAAATTAATTTTTTAACATTTGTCAGGGTCTAAGTATTACACTTTTTTGAAATTTAAGAAAAACCTTATTTTCACTCAACCCCAATGCTATCAACTTCAACTGGTTTACCCAACCATGGAGCATCATGAAATCTCCAGCATGAAACTTTGCAAACCACTTTTGACAAATCCAATCCTTCATAGTACCTACTTCATAAACTGCACAAATCTATTTTGAGATTTAGTTGCATTTTTACCTTTCTTAAAATAAAATAGCATTGCTTATTTTCTCCCATCTTCAATAACAAAAATACACCAAATGTGAAAAAATATTTTTAAAAATGCATACAAATATGATATCGTTCATAATCCAAAGCGATCTTTTCAAATAAAGTGAAGGCAAAACTTTTAACCATTTTTTAAATTGATTACGGTGGCACAAATGGCAAAAAACAAAGTGACTTAACTGAAACCGTAAAAATGACTAATTGTATTAAATAACGATTGTAAAGTTCCACACACACTCACATGTTAAAAAGGGCACGCAACTTTTGTGCACCTTTTTTTAACATCAAGTTAGTGAGTAGAAAATTCCTGAAAGAATAACAGAAGTTAATACATAAATTATATTATTACTGTTTTGAATATCACCTACTGTAACAGAATATATTTTGCCCTTTTGTGCCCCCATCATTGATTTCGACAGTTGTTAAAACTTTTTACAAATAATGAAGTAACTAACAGAATACTTTGAAGGTGTAATTCTGTATAATGAATGAAAAGTAATGGTCCAGTTTAGCATTAATGTAAATACAACCACCTCATAAAGGTTAAAAAAATAATTTTTCTGAAAACTGACAAATTCACAGAGGTGTTATAGATTGAAAGCAGAAACAATGACTTGCAAAAATTATTGCTATCGAATTTTTTCTGAATGTTCGACTAAAACAAATTATTCAGAAAATTAGTCTCACCGGAAACTTTTGCACTCATTAATTTTTCTCAAAAATTAAAAATTTCTGAAAGAAATGAAGGTCAGATTTAGTATTTAGAGAAATATTAAGTTTTTAAATTTATGCCTAAATACGGTTATTTGAAAAGATAAAAAAAAATGAAGATCAGTTCCAGTCAAAGCAAATCTGTTTAAGACAACTATAGTCCAAGAACTTTAGCATAAATACTATAGTCAACTTTAAAATTAATTCTAACAAGCTGATTTTTTTCATCAATGATAGTTAATGGTGTATAAGATAATATACTAAAAATCACCTAAAATCCCAGTGAAGATATTCAAGAAACAATCTGAGATTTGATGACCACAGTGCGCACCATAGATTTAGTCCAGGGCCATTAGGTCCAAACATTCAAATTAATTTTAACAAGCTGATTTTTGCAGGATAGTTGCGATATGTCATCAGAAACACTATACTAAAAATTCCCTGGAATCCCAATGGAGCATCCCAAGCAAACAAGATGTCAGCTGTATTTAGACAAAATATTGAAATAAATAAAGATTAATACAATTGCAAGTAGACCTGATATGAATAGGGTTTTAGGTCTATTTCTATGTTTTAGAGGTTGGAAAATTGATAAAAACCCACCCTGATGTGATATTTCTGCAGGATAGGGTCACAAATTCAACATGGCTCCCAAGATGGCTGCCGTTTCTTGGCAAAATAGCAAAGAAAGCCATAACTTTGCAACCAGAACAGATAGAAAGTTGATTTGGGAGTAAATTCCAATGTTTCAATGGTTGGGCAATATTCGTGATTAGTCTCCAAAACCAAATACAGTTCCTGAAATGGCCACCAGGAGTAACTATATCTTTTTAGTATTTCAGTCAGAAAAAGACGACATGATGATTTCGGTATACATATCCAGTTGAGAAAATAAGCAATTTGATAAAATGCATTAGATTAGGGTTTTATTCCATAGTTAAAACTGGAGAAAAGCCATTAATTCTCACCATCTTCATTAGTAACAATTAGGTGAATATTCTGACATATCTGGCCATTACAATAACTACACATCGGTGAACAATGTAATCCAGCTTTTCGGCAACCACAAGATATCAGACCACCTCTATATACGGCGAACCTCTTCGACGCCATGTTGGATTTCTTGGGAAGCTCCATGGAGATTCCAGGGAATTTTTAGTATAGTGTTTCTGGTGTCATATTGCAACTACCCTGCAAAATTCAGCTTGTTAGAATTAATTTGAATGTTTGGACCTAATGGCCCTGGACTAAATTTATGGCGCGTACTGCGGTCCTCAAATCTCAATTTGTTTCTTGAATATCTCAGAAAGCTCCACTGGGATTTTTAGCATGTTATTTTATATACTGTTAACTATCATTGACAAAAAAATCAGCTTGTTAGAATTAATTTTAATGTTTGGACCTAATGCTCCTGGACTACTATTACAGTTTGTGACTGCTGATAAGACAGCATCAAGAATTAGGCTAGAAATCTGATTTCACTTTTCAAGGATGTGTTGGTGGGACAATCAGTAGAACGTCCGACTGCCAACAGGCAGGTGGTACGTTCAAATCCGAGTATGGTCATGAAAAATTTAAAATATCTTTTTGGTTCTATTTCATTTATTTGTGCACACATACATACAAATTTATATATATTTGTATAAGTATTGTGCTTGGAAATTCTTTTTTAAATATCTGATTAATTAAATCTGGCATTTCTTTCAGGACAACATTTTGAAGAAAACCTCTCCATTGGATAGGATTCGTATCAACATCTTTATTGAAGCCACAAAAAATGTATTGGTCCCACATTTTTCATCTTATTCTCTATGAACAAATCCCTAAAATTTCTGCTTAAGAATATTGCACTAACATCTTTTTCGATTAGAATTGAATTTAATATAAATCGTTAAGTTGAAAAATTAGTGAAAAATGGGCCTACCATTCTGATAAAGCAAAATTTTTGGTGAAATTTGTACATATTGCTAAACTTCTTTTTTATATATAGCCACTTATATTTTTCTTCTATAGTAACAATTTTAAGGCTGCTGTGCTAATTTTCTTATGGGCTGCCGCTTTGTCCGTGTCTCTAGCCATGCATGTAGGCATAATAATACAGTTAAATCTGTTGCTTCACAGGAGATATATATATATATATATATACACACACATACACACACACACACACACACATAAGTCCCTAAATTTATTTATAGTTGCAATTTCATCTCAGACATTCTCAACAGAGGCCATATGGTCACCTTTGTGGCCCTGGCACATTTAAAAGGGGCCATAGACTGTAATAATAATTGATGGATTACTGTCTATTTGATAGTGTTGTACCCCTGTTTGACAGGGATACACCTGAACAACACTGGAGAAGGGATTGAATGATAAGGACTTATATCAAAATTACAGAAGATATAAATCTACCTATATTGCCTATTGAGAACCCAATTTGTACTTCAGACTTTGACAGAGCAATAACACTTGATAGGTAATGGGCAAGACTTGTTTCACTTAATAAAAACTAATGTAGAACACATCAAAATAAATCTCATAACTCAAGGATTTCTAGACTGAAAAGAAAAAGAAAAAAAAAAAGAAAATGATTTTCATAAAGTTTTTTTTTTTATATATAACCCAGTGAAAACTGTAAGTTCTTATCAGATTCTTTTTGGCAGAGGCACGATGGCATTATCTGAGAAACTCTAAATAGGATATTTCAAGAAAGGTTATTGAACTCTTGCAAATAAAACATGGAAACATTGATGATAATTCTGGTATTATTAACAGAAATGCTTGTAACCAGATAATATAATTTATAGATCAATGTCCAATCATAATAAACTACAACTTATCTATCAAATGGAAATCTCTGAATTAGAAATAAAACTTCTAAGATTCAATTTGTTAATTCATTACATTAAAAAGCAACAACTATACAATAGAAATTAAACAGAAAGACAAATAAGTTTTTGAATAAAAAAATAGAACAGCTCTATAACTATTACAGACCTGTACAAGGTATATTAATTAATCATCTAAAGCTAAAATGATGGATTCTACCTGAAATCTAAAACTGATACAAATAATAATCATCTATATAATTTATTAAAATAAATCAAATGAAAAATTTGAAAATGCAATAGAAATTCAGGAGTTGAATAAAAATAATTAGTAGCAATACTGAAAGTACACTAATTAGGTATGAACAAAATGAACGAAAATTTCAGCGTGAAATTGACATGTGAGAAATTTTTTTAAATCTGGCAAAAATCAGCATATTATTCGATTTTAATAAAATTTTCAATACTTATTTAATAAAGGGTGAATATTTAAAAAAATAAATTTTCCATTCCAAATTTCAGAGAAGAACAATTTTTTTCTCCATAGGATTCCTACCCCACCGTTTGATGATTTATCTATTTTATATAATGATGCTTGCATTGATTTTTACACATTTTACAGATATATCCCTGGAGATACGAATTATGTTTACCCTTTTTAGAATAATATCCAGGAACTGATGGAATGGAACTGTTACTTTGGGATTAAAAAACAGGAAAATCAAGTAAAATTTTCTTTTCGGAAATTTGTTAGTTTAATTTGATTAATTATTTTTTCACTCAATATTATTTAAAAAAAATATTTTTCATCATTTTTATCGATTTATTGGTTTCTATGTCTTGGTTCGACATAAAAATATTATAACAAGGATGAATAATTAAATATAGTGAAATGATGAAAAAATATTTACCGCATATATTTTATTCTGTTTTTTGTTTATGTAAATTTGACTGCTATTTCAAATTATGGGAGCTGCAGGCAATAACATGCCTTTTTTGCATGGCATAGCTGTCGTGCATTTTAATCTTGTTTATTTTTTCCACTCAAATATATGAGTACTGCATTGTCTACCATACATTTTTTAAATTCAGATGTCGCTTACACGCTTGAAATTTTTTTCAAGTTTTGTTCATACCTAACACTAATGCATCCATCTGACAATAAGCAAGGGCAAGCAATTATCAAAACATATCCAAGTATAAATTACACACAAAGCCAGTAAAGAGATGGTGAGAGAGAGAGAGAGAGAAAGATTTATAGGTTGGAAAATACATTATGACTTATAAACATTGTTGACAAAAGACTTTAATCGAAGAATGTTAACCACCCGGGAGTGTGGTAGTAACGCAAACAAAATAAATTGAGAAATTCATTCAAACAAGACCCCCAGAGCAAAAAGGAATTCCACTGTTTTCTAATAAATGACCAAGGATTAAATTACAGGAATCTAGCCAAAGAATTTATTTGCATAATGACTAATCTAAAGTTCAAAATTCCAATCACCTGTTTGGCCTATTCTGATTAAAGAATACAAAGTAACAGGTTTGGTTAGTCATTCAATAGAAACTGTCACGTGACCAACATCTTTTGGCAGCATGCAGTGTTGGAGGTGATCAATGAATAAGTTATCTTCTCTTGCCTTTTGTTGGGCAGTGATAACTAAATAAAAAGTCTGAATTTTCCAAAAAAACAAAAACAAGCATGAATGCTGCATGGCACAAACTGGGGATCAATTTGGCATAAAACTTGCATTGCAAATTGAACCCCCCACTAAAACCCTATTAAGAGGGGGGGGGG
>VCCN01003701.1:1567016-1604457 GCA_006491835.1 Architeuthis dux
ACCGGTTCTGGTATGATCACCAAAATTAGGCAACGTCGAGCCTGGTCAGTACTAAGATGGATGAATGCTTGAGAATACCAGGTGCTGTAAGTGAGGATGATGAGTGACGACACTTTGGGTGCTGTAAGTGAGGATGGTGAGTGATGCCACTTTGGGTGCATGTCGCTT
Organism: Architeuthis dux; assembly: GCA_006491835.1. Lineage (NCBI taxonomy): Eukaryota > Metazoa > Mollusca > Cephalopoda > Oegopsida > Architeuthidae > Architeuthis > Architeuthis dux. Next base: position 1,567,185 of record VCCN01003701.1, read on the forward strand.
CTAAATCTATTTCACATATCGCAAGCTGAGACAAGAGAAATGTGATATGGAAAGCCTGAGCAGAGATGGCCGATTGCGTAGCCAGCATAAGGGCACTAGTTAGCTAGCTTTTGTAAGGATTAACCCTGCATTGGGGAAATAAACTGCAAATCTCATAGCATTCTGGTTCCATGCAATAACCACAGAACCACCACATGAGTTTAATTTTCTTTTTTAATTAAGTTATTTTTGTATAACAAAAATAAACTCCAGAACATTATTTTTCCATTAAAAAAACTTGCAAATATAAAAAAATCTAATTTTAAGCCAAAAATGAAGGTAAAATATCACTTCCATTAAGTGATTTACTGCAATCTCCATCATCTAAAAAAAGATGATGGTGATTGAAGTAAATCACTTAGTGGTAGTGATATTTTACCTTCAAAAATAAGATTTTACTAGATAGATTTTTATCCATTTGAAGCTGATTATTGAACTGAAATAGATTTTCTGCTTTTCTCATTTATAATTTTAACCTCTTCCTTGTTCAGTTAGAAAACCAAATTGATTCGGTGAAAAAAAAAAAAATTATTTTTATCCTTATTTTAGATATTTCTAAAATCCTCAAAGTTCATGATAGATTTTGAACAAAACTCTTTTCCTTGAACCTCCCAACACCAAAAATCTTTGGCTTGAAATTAGATATTTTTATATTTGCAAGTTTTTTTTGGAATGGAACAATAATGTTCTAGAGTTTATTTTTCTGTTTTAATCATAATATTATGATTGAGGTAACAGGAATCATTCAAATTACAAATGGTTTTTTTATCTGTTGAGTTTTTGTTAATAAATAGTCTTTCAGTAGGAAACTACATTCATTTACTAAGTATTTTTTCACAAATCATAATTAGGGGTAGGGTAAACTACTAAGTTTCATATCAAACCAACATGATACGCTGAGAAAATTGATATCTAACATTACTAGTTGTAGTAGCAGCAGGAGGACGAAGAGGAGGATGGTTCATCCGAAGGTCTGGACCAAGTTTCATATCAATCCAACATGATATTGAAAATTGATATTTAACATATTAGGGACTGATCAACAAGTGTCTTATAGAGATGTGTTGGACGCATCTAAAAAAAACACTCCTGGGTAGCATTTAAATGCAGTTTTATATCTCAATTTTATTTCACTCAAAGTAGACATAAAATATCTAAAACTCTTCAAAGATATTTTGCACATCAGTATTTCATGACTTGCTGTTTTACAAATTATGCAAAGACATTCATTGTTTAATTGCTAAATTCACATTACAGAGAGATCAATCATTAACAATTTATACCATCTTAATCAGCAGTTACATTAAAACCAAAGCAAACTAGGCAAACAAGTCTCAAAATGTGATAAAACAAACGTTTCTATAAGCAAACGAAAAATATGTGAGACTCTAAATCTTATTTAATTCATATAAATGTCATCATTATTTGGTTGTTTGTCTTTTAAATTTGAATTAATGTAGTCTGATGTTATATAGATTACGTGTAACTACCCTGAGCAGTAGCCACATCATGTGTATTTTATCTTGACTGATTTGCTTGTATCACTTCAAGAAAAACTTCTGTCTGCTAATGTTAAAACGGCAGCACAAGCAACTGTTTACTGGTATCAATGTCAAACAACCAGACCTAGTTGCAAATGGTACATTTGTGATGAATCACATTTAGAAATAAATGACAAAAGTTACCCTTCTACAAACTGTCTAGTTCTAATCCTCTCTAGATAAGAGTTGACTACAATGTTAAAGATAGACTGATTAGCAGAAAGATAAGGATCCAGTATAAATGACATTTGAATCACATCCCAAACAACAAACTAATGTGGGAACCAAGTCTGTTCTTATACCTTCTGATAGAGAAGTACTGCTGGATAGTCAGATATTGAGAAACTAAAAGCAACTGACATACACGAAAAGAAAACAATTCTAACCTCATGGAATTCTAATATCTATTGCATTATTCTAAAATTATAAAGACATTGAGTTTTCTGTCTTTAGAGCCTTTAGCATAATGTTCAAATTTCTTTTTTTTACCCAACCCAGGGATTGAACTCACAACTGCCAGGCAGGTTACTAGATATGCTTAATCAATACTTTTATCCACTAGGCCACATGTCTCTAGAGGACATGTGGCCTAGTGAATAAAAGCATTGGTTAAGCATATGTAGTAACTTGCCTGGCGGTTGTGAGTTCAATCCCTGGATTGGGTAGTGCAAAAAAGACATACTCTGGTTCAGTGGAAGAAGCAGACAAGTTAATAGATGAACTAGGAAGAATTAACAGATACGAGATATCCACTAGTATGGATATTTGATATTCCTAGAAGGTTACTATGACAGACACTTGAAGAAGCCCAGAGGATACAACGGCCAAAACGAGGACATTAGTCCAAGTAAATCAGTCTATAATAATGATAATTCTTCATCTCAGAAATTCAGACGAAAAAAAATAGCACTTATATATAAAAATGGTCACAGCCAATACTGTATTTGAATTCAAGTTGATAAACTTTGTCTTACGTATAAAATTTATTTAATTTTTTTGCTTAAACTGAATCTTTTTAGCCCTTAAAAACTTGAAGTCCTCAAAAGATTACAAAGAATTATAAAAAGCAGTGGGGTTTGATAGTACTATTGATGACGCTATCTTTGTTACATGGCTTGGTAACATACAGCCTATCTGCAGAATATAAAGACGTCTAGTTAGAGTACTAGGAAATTTTGAGTATTTCATTTGGTAGTTTAGGAGTCTTGTCTGCAGTAGCATGTGTACTAAAACTAGAGGTTGACCGATTGACATTTTGAGATAATCAGCATCAGCTGATTATTGAGCGTCATCAGGCTGATTTTTATTCTAATAGAAAAAAGTAGCTTTTAAGTTAAAATTAAAACAAAGTTTGAAAGAGAGGGGAGCAAAAAAGCATGTAAATTATCATAAATTCAGCTTGGAGAGATCAAAGGGTTGACCGAGTTGGAGGTGGGGTAATAAAGTCCAGAGAGACGACCATACAACAAACAAAGAGTGAGGAGGTATGAAGGGACGGCAGAGGCAGTTGCGTTGGTAGGAAGGGAAAATAGGCTTAGGCTTCTTGAGCTGTATGGGAGGGGAATAAAATAAAGGGTAAACATTGAAGTGTTTATACAGTGTTTATAACTAATGTATACACTTCATAACTTTTTCATTTCCCAAACAGAGACAATGCACATTTTTTAGTGTTCAAGTGAATAATATATTATTTTAGATGCAACCCCCCCCCCCAAAAAAAAAAAACAAAAAAAAAACATATTGGCTTTCGCCTGCCCTGCTCTCTAAATACCAGCATCGCATTGGCAAAAACCGATATTGGTCAAACCACTAGAACCTTGGAATATGTGAAAGATTCCTGGTTTTACTGTAAGAAATCATTTACCATATTACTTAAGTTAAATCAGAAAACAGGATTCTAAATGTCAAGCATCAAAGAAACGAATATTAGTCTAAACAAATAAATAGTGCTTAATATGGGATTATTTCATCAGCCCCATTGTCACCTATGAAGCTGAAACGTGGAACTTAACCAAAAGATTGGCTCTCAAACTAAGAACCATGCAAGCGCACAGTAAAGGATCATGCACAACATCACATGGAGAGATCACAAGACAGCATATTATATTCAAGAATAAGCAGCGGTCATAGATATAGAAACCATTAGAAAATTCAAATGGCAGTGGGCCGGTCAGGTTGCAAGAATGTTAGACAACTGCTAGACATCACAACTTACAACATGAATCCCCAGAAATCATATGCAAAATTGTGGACGGCAAAATATAAGGTGGGGTGACAATTTAGACAAGTTCAGAAAGTATTGGCTCCGTGATGCCCATGATCGAAAGGTCTGGCAAATCTTGGGGAAGGTCTATGTCTAACAACGGATGTTAAAAGGCTGATGACGATGAAAGTTTCTTCAAACTGGTAGTACGCAATGGGATATCACTACTTTATCTTTTAAAATTCATCAGTTATACATAAAACAATGAGAAATACTTAGTTTTATTGGTATACATTTGTTTTACTTCTACAACAAAATATAAAGATTTCAAAAAAGTTTGAGTGTCCCTCAAGAATAGAAGATTATTTGACATATGAGATATTTAATCAAGATAGGGCAGTGATTCTGTTCTGTTTGCAGAATTTTTGCTTTTTAAGCTTTCAAGCTCCTACCTACATAAAATAAAATTAAAAAAAAAAAAACAAAAAAAACAAACAAAAACAAACAAAAAAAAACAAAAAAAACTTGTCGGATTTTAATAGTAAACAAAAAACAAATTCATTAATATTGGAAAATACTAATGGAATGTGCTTGAGAACAGCTCATATTTTTGGTAGAAATTTGCAGTATTAAAGTAAATTTCTATTTAAATTTTACCATAAATTATTTAGTCCATTTTACTAACCATTTGTAAAATGTTAAATGCATGTGCACACAGCGCAGTTTGTGATATAAGGCAGGTAGTTGGTGGGCTCCAACATTTTTGCCTATATTATCGTCCAGAAAAACAGTTGAACCCATAAACCAGATATTTTGGTCGGAGCACTATTTTACTACACCATAAGCCCATTTGATAACAGGTGACACAACTACCACCGCAACTAAGAAATATATTTGACTTACACCGGCAAACCAACTGTAAAAATGAAATGAATCAGACAAAAACATTTCAGTAGTCAATATTAACACTTTCAATGCTACATTTATTACAGTTATATTCTGTATTGTTCTACCCATCACTACCACTGATGAGACGGAAAACTGGGTCATATAGTTACATAAGGGAATGTATAGCCTATGCTTGCCGTCTTTAATCTATCGCTGTCCTTGAATATCGGCCATACCTACACAGCAGTTGTTGTATCTCAGTTATAACATAGAAATATAAAACTTGAGACATGCCTGCGTTATACAGATATTGTACAATCACCAAGTTTTAAAATAGCACCAAATTAAAATATCTCGCTTATCATTCATAGCTAATGATATTTTCCTAATTATTTAGACACAAAAAATACTCTCACATTGATAAAAATGGACTCTCCCAATAGTCAGACAAATGCAGGAATTAAGTTAGACATTTAGTTATGTAGAAGACTAGTAATAGTTCCAGCAAGAAAATGTTATTAGGATTATACCAATATGTATATGAAGTCTGATTGAAATATAATACATTTTAATAACACTGGGTTAACAAAGATAAGAATCATAGGTGATCTGCGTATTTCATGTTTTTGATTTGTCATTTTGACAGTTTGCACAAACAACAATACAATATAATCAAAGAGCTGCACTAAAATGCTGTATGGATGCCAATTGCATGACTAAAAATCAGAGGCAACCTTCCTATCAATTACATTATTTCTAGTCTCTTTCTCCCATTTCTGGCTGACTTCATATTGGTTATTAACAAAGGCAGCATGAGCAGGTTGATTTGATCAGAGCCAAACGGTGCACTTGTCAATAAATTATTTATTTCAGCGAAACAGAAAAAAAAAAAAAAGAAAAGCGATCTTTAGAAATTATTTTCTCTTGTATTTTGCTTAACAGATATGCATTTCAGAGAGCTCATCAAGTGTATGCGAAACAACAATATAGCTAAAGGCAGCAAACAAAAAAGCAGACTCCCAAAGAACTATGACAGATGTCTGATGATTTTGTAAAATGTTAAGACAGAAAATCACAGACTATAAAAAAAAAAAGTTATGACTCAAGGCAGCATTCAAAAGTAGTTGCGGGGATGTTTTTTTTTTTTATATAGATAACATTCTTTGGTAAGAAGGAAAGTTTATCAAAAGGCAATTGTAAATTAGAAAAAAAAAAACAGAAAAAAAGAGGAAATAAAGTTTTATATAATTTAAAATCTTTAACCTTTCTAGAATAATGAGATGATTGAAGTGTGCTCTCAAAAATATCATATATTTACATCTTTGTCTCGAAGTGGATTAAAACCTCATGAACAGTTCTTGTTAAGTTTTTTTTAAGTATGTAAATATTATCTAATTATTAACTTCTCACTAGGTTTATTTTTTCGTCCCCCCAAAAATCTTAAGCATAGAAAACACCCTTCATTTCATTTCTACTACTCGGCATGGATCGTTGCACTTCTCTGCAGTGTTCAAATTTCGGCTGATGAAATCGCTTGCAGCAAATAAATGCATAAAGGTTTATCTTCATGATAATAAATGTTTGAGATGCAACACGCTTTTCTCAATCTTTCTTTTCCTCATTGTCAAATCACATCTACCATTCTTATTCAACAAAAGTATTGTGTCAAAGCTTTCAATATAAAAAATAACTCAATATTTTTTGTTTTTCTTAATATCAGGTAGTTTGTTTTTTTAGTAACACCATTATTAAATCAATACAGATTTATTTAAACGGTGAATTTGGATTGTATAAAAAAAAAAATAAATAAAAAAAATGGATATTGTAGATCAAGTAAAAAAATGTTACTATTTTAAGTAGTTGGCTAGGATTCAGAACTAGGATTGAGAACATAAGCAGCGAGACATATCCACAGTCCACAGTAATCATTCTTACCATTGCAAAATTCGTACTCTCCCCGATAACAATGATCTAATTTCCATGCATCTATACATCTATATAATATTAAAAGTCTGATTCTGTTTATCTGTATGTTTTAGTCTCTTATTAGGGGCAAATGTCCCATTATAGGCCTTCTGCAGGAACTAGCTTGAAATCCTGCCCATAGAGCCGGTATTTCAACTAGTGAATAGAATAAATAAATTTTAAAAAAAATCAAAAATCAAAAAAAAAATCTTTGGTTACATTCAACAAACTTATCAGCAATAAAACAAACTAGGATTCCCAAAGAGTTATTCTTTTTATAATTAGCATGAAAAGATAATTCTAAAATATCCAGTCATTTAGGAGAGTGGATCAATAAGTCAGTAGTCTGACATGTAGTCATTAGCTGAATTTTGATCTGAAATCTTTGCTGTACAATGTTTGATCTATGTGATTAATATTAGCCATAGAATGAAGTGCATTGACAAGGAAGGAGATTATGTTGGAAAAAAGATATTTGTTTTGTAAAATAAATGCTTTTTTTTTTTCATCATCATTAGGCTGTGGACTATGTATTTACATCATTAACTAGAATTAAACTAAATACCATTATGCAATAGAAAGCATAAACATTAGAATGAAATAAAAGAGGATTTCAAGTAGATAATGAGATCAAGATTTATTTTCTTTTGCAAATATCTACAATAAGGACAATTACCAAGGAAAACTATTTATAAAATTTTCAAGTTTGTTTTAGGAGCTGAAGGCATGGTCACAACTGTCCATTTGAAATGCTTATTCTCTGTATATCATGTTATAAGATTATTTTCTGCTTTTAAATAGTTTGCAATTTATAGCATGAAGTTTGTATAATAGGGTGAGACAAAATTTGAACACTACACCATAATAAAAATTACCCAACAATGATAGATAGGAGGTTGATGTTAATATGCAAGATACTTCTGATTTAAATCAATATTTATTATTATTGGATGAAGTATTGTAACACATTTTTATTATATTTGACTAGTTTTTACCTTCATCCTAATTTTAGTTGTAAAAACTAGTCAAATTTAATAAAAATAACTTCTGATTTAGTTTCAGAAGGACTTGATAGATAGAGTTTTAGTAATTTACCGTTGTGAATTTTGAGATATCTTTTATCTAATTTAGGTTGATGACTGCTTAAGGTTACATTACTCAAATTAATTAAAGACAACTTGACTGAAGTTTGTCCTGTGTCAATAATTTAAGTATCAACAAATGGACATAACACAACTTTTAATTGGCTTACATTCATCCTATCTGTTGGGTGCAGTCTTAAGTTCACATTCTACTCATTTTGCTCCTAACTATAATTCCTGAAACTAAATAGCAAAATAAAGATTAAGGTAATTCCTGAATTAAATATCACTTGGCAGTTCCCAAGACTAATTAAGAAGGGCAATTAAGGAGCGGGAATTTGAAAACCGAGATCCCGTAAGAGGAACTAACAAAGATAAGAGAAAAGCTTTACATTATATTTCTATTACACTTGTAACAGTCCCATCGTAATTACTTTCAATTGATATACACACTTTTGAAACCCAAAAATCTCTTGAATATTTATTAGGAATAAACAGACTAAGAAGTAGCAACAAATGTGACAACAAAAATTAATACAGGGACCAGGGTTTCAAATCAGAATCTAAACCCATGTTGGTTGATGTTCAATGAAGAGTCAACCATGTTATGGGTTTAACTGGCAAAGTTTTATGATTAGCAAGTACATATATCTTCTCCAGGCTCTTCTAGAAATGTGTTATATACTTGGATATATTGCAGCACTTATTTTTCACTATCTACTAATTACTTTTCCTAGAAGATTCCTATTTACTCTGTGTTTAAAGTCAATTCTATTTCTACTGCCAAGTAACACCTGCTACTCAAAACTTCCCTTCAAGGGAATTGAAAACTTCAAAGGTTTGGCTATCAAGGAAGAAAACCTACCAGCAATAAGAAATAATTGGTCTGGAAGCCAGAAGACAGGCTCAAATCTTGATTATGAAATGGGTGAGAATTCTTACCAAAATTCAATTTGGCGAGAATTTTGAAATGAGATCTTTTCATTTCACGTTTCACTTATGGGTTTAACCATAGACAATTTTCATTTTGATTCTCCAATTAATGGGCTAAATAAATAGATAAAATATCAAGATCAACTGCTAACAGTACATTATTTACTCTCTAAGCAGATCAAAATTGATATACAATAAATAATGAACAGGTGGTTAATTAAATAAAGTGTTGCAAAATAACTTCTGTTCAGTATAATTAATTCATTTCTTTTTTGGCATTGATACATAAAGAGAGAAGCAGGTGAAAGATTATCTACAAACTCTTAAGATTTTAACCTAGTCAGTTATAGTATTTATGATGGCTCTTTCCTCCAAACCCCCCAAAATAAAGGACAACTGACAGCTTTTTTGTTAAAAATATAAATAATATGCCACGTAATAGGATAGACATTTTAATCAATAGGCATTTGAAAACTCTTAAATTCATGAAACCGCTCCTAAACACAGTGGAACTCTTCAATGAATAGAATTAAAACAATGCAACACTTGTGAATTGAATAAAAAAAATTTAAAAAATTTAAAAATTACCTAGAAGTGCATGGAAGTAACTTTGATCAGAAGGTATTCCCTTTGATTCAAGATTTAAATTTTTAAGTAGGAATTCAAGAGTTAGGAAATTCTTAATTTTCAAATCAAATAAAAAGATTATTTTCAGCTTAGAAAACCATCCACTCACCAGTAAGTATGGCAGACAATTACAATAAGTTGAATAGAAGTTTAAAAAGCATTTAACTCATGCTTAAGACTATTTTGCCACAGATGATTTACCAATAAATATGCATTTATGAAAACACATATAGTGAAGAAAAAGTTTAAAGAATAATCTTCAAACATTTTTTTCTTCAAAAGTAAATCCTGTATTTATCAAAATATATAGAACAACATCAGACTATAATAGTAATAGCTGAGATGGGTTATCAGATTAGGAAATTAATAATTCAGTAATTTTAAAATATTTCTCAACACATGTAAGCTACACACAAGAACTTTAATGGATACTTTTTGCCAACATTTTGGTGCTTTAATAACAAATGATTCAATCTTGTTACTTTTCTTTAGGATCTTGACTTTTGGGCTTCAAGTAATCCTACCTGTTATTAAATCTATCTTCAGTTTTGCCTAAAACTAATTTTGAGCAACTTTTTATAAGATGGAAAATATTAGAGTAAAAATAAGGCCAAACATAAAATCTTCAAGTAGTGTTAAACAGTATTCAGTGAGAAAGATTTTAAACCTGCAAACAAGATAAATGTATGAATTCCTGCAGGACATATGATGAATTAGCACTTTTCTTGAAAGGGAACATACAAAGTTTGAATAAAAAAGAAATAAGCGAAACAGCAATAATCTGATAATTTATTCCTGATCTCCTTTATATGAAGATTCAGGTTTTGAGCTTCTTAATCTTTTCAGACCGAAACAAATAGCAAAGAATAAAACTAACAAAAGTTGTTTTTTTTATTTTTATTTATTTATTGATCATTATTATCATCGTCACCATCTTACAGAACCAGTTATTCAAAATTAAATCATGCGGATGATTCATCATAAAAAAAATGGAACGTGTACATTTTCAATGAACAGGGTAAAAGGGAAAAAAATGCTCTGTAAATGAGGTATACAAAGATGGGAAAGGTGGTCTTGCGTTCAAATAAAGGATATACAGAACAACTGTGTCATAACAATTGCAGTATAGTCATTATAAATAAACCTTGAGAAATAATTATCATCATCAAATCAACATGATGCTGATATAGTAAATAAAGTTTGGTTTCAGTTTTCTCAAATACCAGCACATAAGAGTTTTACCTAAATCACCCAACACTTAATTGTTCATAACCAAGGCTGACCATATTAGTAATATGGTCAGCCTTGTTCATAACCCAAACCCCCCTTTCAAAATATGGGGACTGATGTGTTTTATTGTTGTAACAGCTAATCAGTAACTGACAGAAACAAGTGAACTGTGGTTATAGCATTTGACATAAATATAATTAACAATTCTTTAAAAATCAGTACAATTTTCAGAAAACAAACTTAAAAAACTAAGAGCTAAAATGTAATAAATTATAAAAGAAGCTGCTCTTGGTTGAGAACAAAACATCAACACAATTCAATAAAGATAAAAGTGAAAGTTTTGGAAAGAAATGTTACAGAAAGTTGTTAATCTTTTTTTGATAGACTATACCATTTACCAAAAAAAAATAAATCCAATTTTACTATGTAAATGTATCGTTGAATAAAATTGTGAGTGTTTTCTAGAAGAAACCCGAGGAAGCATTGTTCTTATACAAGCAGTCCCTGATGTAAGATCAAATTGCCATATCAGGGGACGCCTCTACCAACACAATAAACGTGTCTTTGATTTTTGAAATTATGAATGAATGAATGAATGAGATATATATAGAGAGATATAGAGATACATGTGACCCATTGGTGTTCACAGGCCCGACAATATTATTTTTCAGTTGCTAATCAGTCAGATTTTTTTGTGTATTCTTCAAGTTAGCACATTTTAAAATGTAAATTTTGTGTTTTGGGAAAATGATTTCTTCAATGAAGTGAAGGCAAGTAACCAAATTACATCAAAGCCGTATTTTCGTACGCTGAACAGAAAGTGAGGGTACATTTGAGCAGTATGGATTATACTGCTCAACCGGACCACCAATTGGGAAAATGATTTCTCAATAGAGTAAAGGAAACTAATCGCAATACTTTGAAGTTGTAAAAAAAAAAATAATTTGTGTTTTAGAAAAACGATTTCTTCAGTGGAGTTTATTTTAACCTAAATACTTCAAAGGCATAGTTTCATACGATAGATGGAAAGTGAGGGTCCAGTTCAGCAGTATAGTTAAATTGTAAATAGAACCCGCCCCTCCATAGTTTTTAAGGGAAATGATTTCTCAATGAAGTAAAAATAATTAATCAAAATATTTCGGAGCCATAGTTTCACACGATCAACCGAAAGAGAGGGTGCAGTACTGTCACATCATAAATCGGCCAGCCGATTAAAAGTACCTTTTAGTTTAAAATTAAAACAGAAAGGTTGAAAGAGAGGGGGGGGGGCAAAAAAAAAGCATGTAAGTTTTCATGAATTTGGCTTGACGAGATCAAAGGGTTGATCGAGTCGGAAGTGGGGTGGTAAAGTCCAGAGAGATAACCATACAATGCAGAGTGAGGGGGGTATCGAGGCAGGGCGGAGGCAGTTGTGTTGGTTCTTAGTCTTCTTTAGCTGTACAAGACTTTTTTTATTTCTCAAACAGAGACAATGCACATTTTTCGTTTTCAAATATTTTTCTATGTTCAAGTGAATAATAGATTTTAGAACAACAAAAAAAACCTCCAAAACATCAGCCTTATATATCGGTCATCTGCCGCCCTGCTCTCTAAATATCGGCATTGGCCAAAACCCATATCGGTCAACCACTAGTGTGAAGTGATATAACAGTAATTGACATGGAAAATGAAATTGTTAAACAGTTTGAATTCCATTGCAGTGTGTTCATTTCACAGTAATAAACTTGGGAAAGATATGCTGTCTCATTGACACACGTCTTGATGACACAGCATGATACCCCGATGATCTCCTAATGACAGGACCAACTAATTAACCAACCAATATATTGATCACATACTATCAAGAATTTTGGGTTAATTTATATTTCCTGAGTGAGTATCAAATTATGAGCAATATCCTTTTCTTAGATTCAATTAAGAAGATGAAAATCAATATAAAAAAATATTTTGAAAATGATATCATCTAAAGAAATTATTGAAAATTATAAAAATTACCTTTTTGCAATAGCATTAAGAAAATATAAAATATATTATCACAATTGTTTTTCCAGTTGTATTACTTGGAATTTACTTATAGAACCTTAAAAAACAAAACAAAAAACTTATAATTAATCATATAAGTGATTGTTCTCTTATCAAGCTTAATTATTGTTTCTGTTTTAGAGGCAGAACATTTTTCATAAATGCACACAGACAAATAGAGGCTGAAGTGCAGAAAATAAGATTCAAGTGTTTGTAGCTAATTATGATATAATATTCATATTGAAATTACCCTTCAAGATAAGAAAAATGATGAGCATTATAATTGTTAAGGAACAAAAGTAAAAGGATTTAAGGAAAAAAGGAAGGAGACCCCCCAAACCAAAGATATAATTTATAGGTAGGTAATGTAAGAGTGCCTATGGTGTGAAATTATTAAGAGGATAAAAGAATTGTTCTATAATTAGCTGTCAGGTTTTTCCCCTGGAATTAACAACCTCTTGATAATAAAATAGAATGTGAGGAAATTGAGGAAAGAGAACAAATAATAATTTTTAAAAAGACTATTTGAGCATTTGTAAGTTTTAGGTGAGTAGAAACTTTAAGCATGTATTACATAAATCCAAATATCTTTTAATTGCACTTCATATATGTTTTGGATTTATGTAATACTTTTTATAAGTTTTGGATGTATGTATTACTCACTTAAAAGTCGCCTTTGGCAGCTGTTAAGCTTGATGTCAATTGCATCAAAGAGAGAGACTTTGTCCTCAAAAATTGCAATGGAACATTGAAAACCCATGAATTGAGAATTAGTAAAAGTGAATGACTTTGCTTTGAAAGTAAAAAAACCCTACTCACTTTGGACGATTTTAGTTCACTTTTGAAATTTCACTTTTGTTGCAGACTGGTGTTTGGTTATTAAGCCAACTCCAACTACATTTGAAATTGAAATTTAGCTTTACTTGTACTACTACTAATCCTTAATCAACAGGAATCTAGAGTTGTCTAGCCTAATGAATAATGTGTGCAAGAAATGTTGAAGTTAATTTTTTGGTTCCACTTTCCACATAGCAGTAAAGAACATTCCTAAGCAAGGTGTACAATATTCAAGAACAAGAACAGCAAACGGATTAGATGAAAGGCTGGTTGGTAACAAGAATATATACTTAGTATGTAGCAAAATTATTAACACAAGAACCAAAACTTATACATTCTTTGTAGTTTATTTGTTGACGTTTTTATGACAAGAAAAATGTTAAATGATTTTTGAAGATACAATACATGCTTACAATTTAGAAAGTTTTTTGGTAATAAAGTGTGGAAATGTTCATGATGGAAGAGGAAAAGAAAAAACAAAGGAAAAGATTAATAATGTTTGCATAAAATAAAGATACCGTGAAATATTGATGTTTATTTTGTAAAAAAAATTCATTTCAATATAAAAATATGTAAAAGAAATTCTTTCTTTTTTAGAAAATAAAGGTATCATTATTTCATGCAGCAGTTAGTGTTCTTTTCAATTCTTTTCCTCTTTCAATGTTGATATGATTTTCTTTTGAGCTTTTGTAACAAACACACAAGCAAACATACAAAAATCAGATTATTATCTTTAATTGCTTTATTCTTCAAGTGAGAGCATTTTAACGGTAGTGTGCTAACAAAAATCTTGCTACGATGCACCGAGTTTGCTGTGTTATGGTAACAAACACACAGAAATTGGATCACTGTAATATAGATAATGAGTGGAGGATTAAAACTTAGCATACAAGAGATAGATCATAGTCATAATACTTTTAATAACATTTTTAAAAAAACATTGCAAACATTTTTATCAGTATTATTGCAGATTTTACAAGTTATGACTTCTAGAGAGAAGTTTGTGAATGAGTGTGAAGAAAAGATTCCACTGCTTAACTTTAGTCAGCACTATCTTCAAATTGTTAATAAATTAATTGAATTATTAATGCCCAATTAAGCAAGTTTATAGTTCAAGAAATTGACATACTTGGCTCCAGAATATTAATTCTTTACCACTGAGCCATGCCCTCAAGTAGTAATTCTAGATAAATCATAACTTGAGTGTGAAGCACAAGACAATGTGCAGATGCAAAATTCCTTTTAGTTTCTTAATCCTTAAAATGTTTTTCAATTTAAAAATAATTTTGATTCCTAAAATTTGGGTTGTTTTTCAGAATGAAAATTATATTAAATACAATGGTTTAGAGAAACATCCTAATTAAAATAATGTGTCAGTATACCAAAATAATAGCACTATTGCTAGAATCGTTAAAATTAAAGAATTCATCAAAAGGATCCTCACCCCAGTTGAACAAAATTGACCAATTCAAAGATTATTTGGTAGCCATATTTCTGTAGTTGATACTGGATTTGATTCTCAACATTAATATTCTAGTACTACTACCAGTGGGGATGGATATATAAAATGACAATTTAGAAAATCTTTGAATGGTAATTTTTTTATTATCAATGATGCATTTTGCTATATCATAACTTCTTTGAATCGATTTTTAAAATGAGAATACAGTTTGTTGTAGTTGTCATGGTGATGGTACATGACAAGTATTGTTCATTGTTATAGAGATGTTTTTAAATTTTTGGAATCTCAACCTGTGTCTATTTTAATTCTCGTTGTCCATTGATATTCTATTTTGTTTCAATATCAGTCTCGCTAGTATTGGAGACATGGGAACTCTTCAAGGTCTCTGTTCTATTGTATCGCGTTTGGAGATGTATAACGTAGTGAAATGTGTCATCGATAATAAAAAATTACCATTTAAAGATTTTCCAAATTTTCATTGCATTCATATCTTGTCGGATATCATTATCCATTATTATATATAGGGTTGGCCAAAAAGTTTGTGCTAGTTTTGTCAGATGACATTAGGAACGTTTAGTTTTTACTGACTTCATTCAAAAAGATTGCTTTTCATTGTATTGTCATAGCTGTCTTATCAGCATGTATTTAAAAAAATATTTGGTCACATTTAGTGTATTTTTATTTATTGATTCTAACATTGAAGATGTAAGAAAATAAGCAACATTTTCAGCAGATTATGCAATGTTATTTTAAGAAAGATAAAAATGCGATTCAAACTAAAAAAAAAAAAAAAAAAAAAAAAAAAATGATTTATGCAGTTTATGGAGAAAGTGAATGATCAAATATTTTAAAAGTGGTTTTCAAAGTTTTGTGCTGGGGATTTCTTACTGAATAAGGCGCCATGGTTGGGTATACCAGTTGAAGTTGATAGCAATTAAATGAAGACATTTCTTGAGAATAATTAACGTTAGCCAAAATACAGAAAATATCTAAATCAACCATTGAATATCATTTTCACTAGCTTGGTTATGTTAGTCGCTTTGATGTGTGGCTTCCACATATAAGAAGCAAAAATAACGTTCCATGTGCTAGTCGCTACTTTAATGGAACAAGAATGATCCATTTTTGAAACAAATTGTGATGGATGATGACAAGGGTATACTTTACAACAATGTGGCACATAAGAGATCTTGGAACCAGCGAAATTAACCACCAATATGTATATGGTAGGATTAGAAGGGAGCCCTCTACTATCAGTTCCTTTTAGAAGCAAACAATTGATTCGAACGAGTACTGCTCCCAATTAGACACAATTGACGAAAAGCGCCTAAAATTAGTTAAGAGAAAGAGCATAATATTCCATTAGATTAATGTTAGACTGCATGTTTCTTTGGTGACCAGGCAAAAATTGAGTTTGGCTGGGAAGTTTTCACTCATCTGTCATATTCACCAGTTTCTATATATATAGAGATATTTATAAAATACTGTATAAAAAGATATATATAGACATTGCACCTTCGGATTACCATTTATTCCAGTCTTTACAGCATTCTCTTAATAAAATTAATTCAATTCCCTGGCAAACTGCAAAAGGCTCCTAGAGCATTTCTTTGCCGAGAAAGATAAGTTTTGGGAGGGTGGAATTATGAAGGTGGCCGAAAGATGGCAAGATAAAAAACATTTTCAAAAAATAAATAAAAAAACTGCAAATATGTTGTTCAATAAAGTTAATATTGAAAATAAACACTTTGTCTCTTAATTTTACTTAACTCTGTGACTTTGAAGCAAAAATGTTGTTCTACTACTGCAGACACTCCTATCCTACGACTGATATCTTAACGATAGGGTGTTTGAATTTAGAGATTGTGTTGCCATGTCAATTTCAGTCATACAAGTACAGACACCCAAGTTACAGGCTTTCAAAGTTACTAAGGGCAGAAAATATTTGCTTCCTTGAAAAAGAATGAAGTACTAAAGGTTAATAAACTTAAGGAAAGTTTTGGCCAACCCAATATCAATGATCTTACCAAATGCCTGGTGAAACTTTTGATAATATTAGTCTTGATAAAGATTGTAAACTATAATTTTAATCTTAATGAAAAGACAAATTGCTTGTTGGCCAGTGAATAAGTATCTTTTCTTCAATAGAAAATTATACATTTTATAGCACAGATTCTTTTTACAAGTACACAGATAAATTGCATTGGGTACAGGGTATAATGACTAAAATAAGGCCTAAATGCTTATCTGAATTCTTTCCATTATAAATCGATGACAATATTTTCATACGTCATCATACAACAGTTTCAAACTATTATAACCCGACTATTCCCCTTTCTGCTCTACTCTTAAAATTCACCATTTAAATTTATAAACTCAAAGAAACTATTAGTTTTCATAATGATTTACTATTTTATATTAGGATCAATAAACAAAAACAAGATTTTTTTCTTGTCATTTGTTTCAATAAAGTACATATTTACATGCTGAAATGAAATATGTAAACAAAAATTGTTTTAAGAAATCATAAGCTAGATTAAATCTTATAATTTGACCATAATAAGGAAGCACTAATGTTAAGAGTGAGACTGTGGATTTCAGCCAAACTAAGCTTACTTTATTTGGCTTCTTTACTATTATTACTGCATTTATGTAGATTGTAAAAGATTTACATGCAACTTAGATCTAAAGAAAATGTTTTACATGATTTGTCAGGTTGTTCCTTTTATTCTTGCTTTATATTTCCAAAATTTTGATTTGGATTTTGTATGAAAACTTTCTAAAAAGGATTGTGTAATATCTATACGAGTGTCAAAGAAATGAAACTAATTTGATTAAAATAATATCAAATGTTAACCTTTTGGATTCGGATAAAATTCAAGAAATTGATGGGTTAAAGCTAATCGTTATAAAGCCGCTTTATAACACATATACACATGCAAACACTCAGAGGCGCAAAATGATGCAAGTTTCCTTTGCTGTTAAAATGAAATGAATGAGCATTTTGATAATGCATGAACAAGTGACATAATTTGAACCTTAATTGGACACTAATCACAACTTGTTCAGTTAACGATATTCAGACATTTTAGGATCAATACTGGAAAAAAATATGGAGGTATAAAGTTAAGAGTGAATTATTAGAGTGACAAACTAAAATAGATAATCAACGACCTGTTAGTGGTTTATGACAAATCCTTATTATTTAGGGCTGTTTTTAATTAAAAAAAAACACAATTGATTAGCGAGATGACAAAAGATGATATGAAATTATTGAGTTCTAGTAACTCTGAAAATATGGATTTACCTTGGCTTTCAAGTAAAACATTCAGAAAGCTTATTGTTCAAAGAAGCTTTTGGCTGCATTTCCATAATTCTTTCAATGACAATAATGTAACAGCTTGCAATAACAAGGTATCCTAATCTATCTTTATGAAAATTTGTTTGTGGCATAATAATTTGTATCAGTAATAAGTGTTCTCAATTGCAGAGAAATCAGAGTTGAGAGTCTTTATACTGAGTAGTATTTCTTTTTATTTTAAAATTTCATTTCATCTTGTACTGACCAGTACAAAGCAAGTAAAAATCCTTTAGTAAACTTTTGTCAAACTATGGATTCTTATTTTACATATATATAGGAGAAATTAACTGAATACACTAATTTCTTTGAGAGCTTATTTCATGTAACTTATTTTAAAGATTAAAAACCAATACAGAAATGTATTGGTAAACTATAAATAAATTCAGGTTACATCCTAATTCAAAAATGAAACAATAAAATAAGAATTTTCTAATTAGTTTGCCTACCTTCATTTCTGGTCATATATATATATATATATATATATATATTAGTCGAATTTTGTTTTGACTATTATTGTTTCAGAGATGCTAATTTGAAATGGTTTTCCAGTGTAAAAAGTGGATTTGTTCAATAATGTATCAGTTATTTTAATCAAGCATATAGATGATCAGAAAGAATTTTACATATATCTGAATAGAAAAACTAGCATCCCTTGTATAAGATAACCTATTGATCATGTCCTTTAATATAGATGTTCCTTTTTTATTAGACTAATAATATTATTTGGACTTTTTCTAAGAGTCTGTATGCACATATAACAAAATATACATACACTAGACCTTTTACAATTCTAAAGGGTTCATGAAAATTTATAAAAAAGGAAAATTACACATAACCCAGCAGTTGGCTATTAAACATTGGCAATTTATTGGAACTATAAGAACAAAAAGCGCATGTTTGGAAGGGTCACACTTTATGGTGTGCACAGCACCCTGCCATAATTGTTATGTAAAATAATTTTCCATCTGTCGTATGAAACTACGTCTTCGCAGTATTTCGATTACTTCTCTTCAGTGTTGCCAATTTAGATATTTTATATCTAAATTTAGATAAGTCAAAGGAGACTATAGAAACTGAGAAGAAAGTTCTATAATCTTTTATTTATTTTTATTAAATTTCTTGAGAACCACTGATCCAAAGAACTTCAAACTCTACACTGCCTTATCCGGTAACTAATATCTGGCAATTGTCAACTTCGCACAATGACCAGTTGTTGAGTAATCACTGTGCATACAGAGACGCACACAGATTTCTTCAATTGTAGTTAGATGTAATTAATACAAATAATTTGAAGGAAGCAGTTTGAAAACATTTCCCATTTGTGATTAGTCACATCCTAGTTCAATAAAAGAAGAGGAAATTGGAAGTAAAGTTATTAGTCATTCTACTTTTATCATTTTGTCAACATAGCCTAAAAAACTCAACTGCGAAAAAATGAATAGTCAGGCAAGGAGAAAATATTCATTCTTTAGAAGAAAGGAAGGAAGGACAAAAATAGTTTAGGCTAAGCTAAATCTAGTAACATTTTTAAAACATTTTTTTACTGTGCTTAAATCTTATAAATAAAAATAAAAAAATTTAGAGAAACAGCTTCTTGTACAATTAATACTGAACATTTTGTAATAAGAATAAAGCAGTATTTCTATTCAATTAATTCTAAATGTATCAACAAAATTTACATATATGTATAGATTTTCTTCAATTCTTATGAAAGTGATACATTATCAGATTCAAGTAGAATTTTCAGTGTCTAAATAATAGGATTTCTATCTAAGGAAATACATTATTCAATTAGTCTATCATTGTGCAATAAAGCTAATCCAAAATGTAATTATGTACACAAGTAAATCTTTGATTGTAATTAACAATAAAGCCTAAAAGGCATATGACAAATGGCTTATAAGTTTCCTTATTGGTTATATAAATATCATAGTTATCTCAAGTTGGAAACTTAGTCATCAGTGGCATAAGATTTCAGATAATTTTTCAAACACTGCCTTCTGCCATCATCTATTTTTGTCATTGTTGTTAATGTTATACTGCAGCAGGACAGTAGGGCCCTTCAAGTATCATACGGTTCTCTTACGATAGAGGGTATATATTCTTACTATATAGGGGTAAAATAGCACAGTGTTGAATTTTGTAACAAATAAAGCAGACGACAGAAATGGATTATCTTTGTTTTTTTTGTAAAAATATTACTTAATTTATTATAAATATTATCTTATTACTATAAATCATACCAGGTAGAGATGTTAAAATGCGCAGATTTTGAACGTAGGGGGTGAGGCCAAGTTCTGAAATGGTGGTAGATAAAGGCGTGGCTGCTTAGCTAAAGGCAGACTTTCAGCACGTGGCCTCGCCCCCAGCATTCAAAATCGATACCTCTACCTGGTAAATCTATAATTATAATCTCAAATAAACAAAACTGATGGTAACAAACGGAACGATTATACACATTTCATAATCTACCTTGTATGAAATAAAACTAGATACAAGAGAAAATTGCTTAACAGGATCTTTCACTTGTTATATTGATGAAGATGCTTAAAGTTCCATCTCAGGTGTCCTGATGAGACTTGTTACCATATACTCAAGAGAATAACATTTTCACTTAATATCATCAAGTGTATCAAATATATTAAAGTGGTAGGCAAACCAGGTAGTTATTCCAACAAATTGTAAGCGTTTGAATATAGGGTTCACCAAATTAACAACTTCATCCGCCTACCGAGGTGTTCATGAAGCAAGAGTTGTTTCCCTTCTTATGCAATTTACTTTAAGTATTTTTATGAGAAATAAAGGATAGAGAAAAATTGGAAAGGATGAAAAACGGAACAAACGAATAAAAAATTCAACAAAGCCAATATTTAAAAAAGAATTTCAAAACAATCACAGTAATGAGCTATGCATAACATGTAGGATCAAAGAGAGTTCAAGGTTTGCATTA
Source organism: Architeuthis dux (assembly GCA_006491835.1). Taxonomy (NCBI): domain Eukaryota; kingdom Metazoa; phylum Mollusca; class Cephalopoda; order Oegopsida; family Architeuthidae; genus Architeuthis; species Architeuthis dux. The sequence continues at coordinate 1,588,325 of VCCN01003701.1, forward strand.
CAAACGGAACTGTAGACATGGTTAATCAGAATGAAAATTTCTGGATAATTCACAAAGTAAAATTCTTATAAAAGTCTTTGTTAAAAAAAACAGTTGTTAAAAAGGAATTCAAAAGTTCTTGTAGTTTTTGGTGTTCATAGAGTGAATGCAAAAGAATGTACATGTAGAAAATTGAATGCGATAAAAATCAAAACAGAAAACTTATTGAAACATTTTAAACTCAGTAATGAGGGCTCTGTTATCTTACAAGTTGGATGTAGAAAGAGGGTGAGCCAAGCTTTGCTTCACCTTATATAGTTACTTGTAACGTCATAACTTAAATTGGCAATAACTTTATTTCTTAACAGTATTTAAAAAATTTTTTTTTAAAACAAAGGGAGTTAACTAGACTGACCGTTATTACATCAAAAGTACTAAACACAATATTGTTGGGGGTGGGGGTGGGGGTGTTGCTGCTAGCAAAGATATCTACACAAACTGTGACAAGAGTTTATGTTGCTAATCTGTCTTAGCTAAGTAAACTCTGCATTCTTATTTCTGGATACTTCGAGTTGGTTATGGATTTTAACACAATTTTTCTGTATTATTTCTGTAATGTAACCCTCAAATTTCTAGATTTGGTTACTGTCACCCATGAACACATTTTTCTGAGATAACACCCCATGTAATATGGGGGGGGTAATAAAAAAGAAATTCTCAGACAAGAGTGGGCCCATTTTTTAAAAATTGCATAAAAATAAACTATCTACCACTAAATTCTTCTATATATTCTGTTCCCAGGTCTAGCATGGTGGTGATGTAATATGTAAGAGGAAGGCATTTTGCCAAAGGGCTGGGGGTCAGAATTAGTCTGGAGGTAAGACATAATTTCTAATTTTAAAAGAATATTTTTGATAAGAGTATGAAACAAAAACATTTAAAACCCATTGCACACAAATTAAAATGAACAAAATAGAACAGTACTTATTTGTTCAAGTCATAAAATAGATACAAGTCCCAGAAAACTTTAGAGAACTTAAGGAATTTCTGTTGTGATATCATATTTTGTTTGAAATGTTAGGTAACCAAAGTTCATTGGGTTTATTTTCAACCTTAACTTTATTGAACAACATATTTACTGTGTTGTTCCACTATCTTCTGCCACCTTTCAGGCAACTTCATAATTCCACTCTGCCAAAACTTTTCATCTTTCTCAAAGAACTGCTCAAAGTATCTTTTGCAGCCTTCCAGGGAATTAAAATTTTTCCATTAATTATAAAATGCTATAAAGACCGGTATACATGGTAGCCTTAAGGTGCAATATCTGGTGAATATGGCAGATGAGTGAAAACTCCCCCGGCAAACTATAACAATTTTTGCCTAGTCACCAAAGAAACATACAGTCTAGCATTATCCTAATGGATTATTATGCTCTTTAACGAATTCTGGGAACTTTTTGTCGATTGCTGCCTTCAATTGGTCTAACTGGAAGCAGTACTTGTTTGGATCAATTGTTTGCTTCTCCAGGAGTTCATAGATGACTCTCTTCCAATCTCACCATATACACATCATCACTTTCTTTGGATGAAAACTGGCCTTTGGTACTGTTAGTGGTAACTAATTTCAATGACTCAAGATCTCTTGTGTGCCATATAGTTGTAAAGTATCCATTTTTCATTGTCCGTCGCAATTTGTTTCAAAAACGGAACATTTTGTTCCGTTTAAGTAGCAAATCACACATGGAAATATGGTCCAGTAGGTTTTTTTGTAAACATGTAGAAGCCACACATCTAAGGGACTCACATAGCAAAGATGGTGCAAATGATTTTCAACACTTGACTTGGATATTTTCAGTATGTTGGCTAACTCCTATGTTGTATAGCATTGATTATTCTCAAGTAATGTCTTCATTTGGTTGCTATCAACTTCAACTGATCTACCTGACTGGAATTTTGTTCAGCGAGAAATCTCTAGCACAAAACTTTGCAAACCACTTTTGAAACATTCATTCCTCAACAGTACCTTCACAAACTGTACAAATCTTTTGGGGGGTTTGAATAACACTTTTACCTTTCTTAAAATAAAGAAAGCATAATATACACCGAAAATGCTTGTTTTTCTTCATCTTAAATGTTATAGTCAATAAACAAAAATATGCCAATTTTGAGAAAAATTTTTTAAAAATACATGCAGATATGACATCTATTACAATACAATGAAAAATGATCTTTTTGAATGAAGTTAATTAAAACTAAACCCTCCTCATGCAATCTAATGACAAAAAACAGAACAAACTTTTTGGCAATAATACAAAACAATACAAATGCGACATGCATTTTTAACAAACCCATTTTTTCATTAGTTAAGACTTGAATGTTAAATTTCCTAGACCTTGATTTTAAATGCCATCTATACATATAAAGACGATAGTCACCAAGTTTGTTTGTTTGATCACATCACCGTGAAGACATAAGTTTTACTCTCTTCCTCTCTTTAAAGCTGGAGGAAGGGAGGAGGACTTGTGACTGAATGTGGACAGCAGCTAAAGTGTCACGATCTGCTGAAGCTGTGTGTAAGTCGCGCATGAAAACATAAGAGAGTGAGACGTATGTGACTAAAAATGATGTTTAGAAATATTCTAAAATGTTAATCTATCCATAGATAACATAAAAAAATCCCATCATTTTTGACGAGTAGATAGATAGATAGATATCACTAGACAGTCAAGCAAAGAAAAAAAAAAATCTAAAGTGGGATTCAAACCCAGCATATATATAAAATATTGCCTTCATTGCAAGGCACAGAAAGTTTATGGCTAATGTTCAGTGAATTTCTTCTGACCAAGTCACTCATCTGTTATTTATCACAATTTCTTATGAACCCAAGAGTTTAAAAAAATACAACAATGACATTGAATCATTTCAAATCTAAAGACAATAAATGAATTATTCAACCTTTAATCTTTTTGCAGTCATGATTAAATCATGGAGAAGGAACGGGACATGAGTTTTAGCTGGATTTAACAGTATATAAAGGACTTTGTAATGATAGCCAGGTAGAGAATATCAGACATTAGAAATAAAACAGTATCCGCATAGTGATATATAAATAACAGTGTTTTAATCAATATACAATATTATTCTAAGAAATAAAAATCTACAAAAATAGATCAGAAAATAAAAATCACAACACATTAACCTAGATATATATTTACTTTTAAGTTTTGATTAACCGACCATCCCAAAGAATAAAATCTTTATTAATAGAGAAAAAGTAACAATCACTTGCAATAGTGAACCAGTTTGTTTATCATGCAAAGAAATTGCAGGACACCCAATGGAATTCCAAAGTAACTTTTATCGATGAACAATTAAAAGTATTTAAGAGATCATTTTTGTTTTGAGGAGTTAAAAATAGAATACTTTCATGCAGCAAATGTGATTGAAAGATAATGAAAAGAAATGAAAAACATAAAAAACATAGGTTTTCTTAGAAAATATAAAAAATAATCAAAATATATCAAAAGCTTGAATCTATCACCTACCTTCTGGAATCAACATAATCCACAAACCATAGTCACCAAAAAACCCAGCACTTGACCCCTGATGTCAATTGTTGATGCGATAATGGTAAATCCTTGAAGAATCAAAATTGCTGTTGGCTTTTTTTTTTCCTTAAATTTTAAATTTCTTTCATTCCTTTTTAATTGAATGACTGAAGTAGAGAAATGTTTCCTTTTTGTGACAAGCACAGAAGAATAGTCTTTGTGCTAGTGATATGTTCATAATGAAAGTGGTGGTGGTGGTGGTTGTAGTGGCAGTGGTTGATATGTTGTAAACAGAGCGGGGAATTTTGATCCTCTTGCTTTGACCCACGTAATCCAACAGGTTAATGGAGATTAAAGCCAAGTGTATCCAACACGAAGAGGAGTGGGTACGAGTGATACTATTTATAATTATCAATATCATTTTAACAATATTAATTGGTGAAACGCAGAGATTAAATCATTAGATTGTCCATCATTTTGGGGATAAAGAAGGATCATTCATAAATACCTTAATTTCTTTCTTTTTTTAAATATATGATATTTTGATTAATTGAGAAGAAAATTAAAAACAAACAAAAACGGAAAAAAAAATTAACTAACAAAAGAAAAAAAAAAAAATGTATATATTCTATATGATCCATAAGCATATTTTTTATCCATCCCCCTTTTTAAAATGTTCTAGAGCAGAGAGGCACTTTAATATCTTTCTTACAAAAAAAACAAATTAAAATAAATAAAAATAAAATAAAGTTAAAAAAAAAATAAAAAGGAAAAGGTGCCCCAGTAATATATACATAAGCAATTTTTTTCTCAATATAAATCTTGGCTGTAATTTTTTTCCATATTCTGTGCAAAATGGAAGATTTTGATCTTTCTTGGAGATAATATCACTGCTCTGTTGGGAATCAATTGACAATATCCACAATCCATCATCATCATCATCATCTTCTTCATCCATTGGTTTTGCTTGAGACATCTATCAATCATCCAGTTCTGGTGATCACCATCTTTGTATGATTTCTGGAAACATCTTCAGCAGATCCATAGATTCTGGCAGTTGAATTCCTCTTCCATGGAGTATGGATTCAGAATAGTCATCTATGATTCAAGATAATCGAGGCACATATTATGATCGGAAGAAAAAGACTTGGAGAGAATAACTCATGAGAACTTCTTGCTTGTTGCTTTCCTGATATTCTTCCAGAACTAGTAGTAGTGAAGGTTGCTTAGAATTTTCCATACACATTACGAATTATAAAAGACCTTAGTGGGATTTGGGGTCAGAATACAAGCAATTTTGAGATAAACTGGCTGGTGACGTTTTACTTCTTAGGTTTCGTGTGATTTTGTCACAAACCCTTTTGGATGCATTGCTTCAAATTATCAACAGCTGTGTATAATATAAACCAAATGGTATCCTTTCATTTCTTATCCCGATGTGTAAAAATGTGGATCATTATAAGACCCCTTTCTTGTATTGTGGGTAATTATAGACATACATAATTATGCAGCATTCCAGAGACAGACAGGGTGATCAAGTTGAGGCAGGATATTGATTTTATAGTAAAAAAAAATATATTTAAAAAAATGTATAATATTCTGCTCTACTCAAAGCTTTGCCAAAATGATCATCATTTCTTCTATCCTCTTCATGCTCCAAGCAGAGACTTGGGGACAGTCCATATATGAAAACATCTGGAACTTTTAAGAATATAATCTTTTAGTAAAAACTTTTTTATTTAATGACCTCAGAAAATAAAACATATGTTGAATTAATCTAGTTTTGCCTCCATCTTTAAAATTTCCAAAAGCTTTTATGATGAACGTTGAATGTTGCGGTCTTGATGATTTGCTAGCCAACTTGTGCAGACCCAAAAACCGAAGAGTAGGAAAAGGCTGCACTGGATCTTTCTAACAAATTTCACAGATAGCCTCGGAACCTAAGATGTTGGTCGTCAATGGATTCTTCTTGGGGAAACTCTGAACGTAAAGGCTGCAAGATTTCTTCAGCGCATCAGAAACACCAATACAGTGCCATGATGTTGACCAAACAAAAAACGGATTGCAAATCAAACAGCAAGCACCAGGTGGGACATTCACCTAGAATGCGCATATACCCCGGAAAATTGCAGATATGCTTCAGAGGTGCCTAATATACTGATAAGGTGCATCAAATCAACCTTCCCTATCAGAAGTAGTAGTAGTAGTAGTAGTAGTGACTACGTATACTCAGCTTGCCTTCTCCACAATACCATTTAAAAGCATTCTTTCTCTATCTCTCTCTGAACAGATTCCATCACAAAAATGCATTGATAGATAGCCACACTTTCAGTTGGACATGGCCAATTATTTCTTTTTTATCCTGGACACCTGTGGATCATAGAATCGCATGATTAGGGGGCTGGCTGAAAGGCAGCACATTCTTCGCTGGCTGCTTCCATTTTTTCCTCTCCTGGGTTAAACAACACCTCCTGCCCCAGCGGCAGATCACTGTAGACAGGTTGGTTGCTGAATTTGATGGTCAGGTAGGCTAAGCAGGCAGAAATGGCCGCTTCCTTCCTTGTGAAGAATCACCTATAACCCTAGCTTGTCTGAAGTTGACTCAATCTGAGACATCCATACTAACCTTTGTAGAAGTGGATGAAGAGGATTCCAGCTTTCTTCGTTTCACATCTGTGAGAAAGAAAAAAAGAGAAAGAAAAAAGAAAGGTAAGTTAAATCTGAGGCTAAACTTTTATACATGTACAGAATATATCTATATTGGACATAAGTATGCTTTTGGAAAAGACTTTTGAAAAAGACTTTTGAAAAAGACTATTATTACAAAGTAAGACTTGTGAGCAGAATTGAAGGACTGTAGATTTGGCAACTTTATTGCATAAAATTAAAGATGAAAAAAGGTTTAAATTTAGGATTAGAGTCAAAATGAAAGTTTAGTAATTACTTAGATTTATTTCCTGCATGTTAGTTTGTGCATATACACAAAATGACCTTTCAACAATGTAGGCTGTTCATTAGGTTATATATCAGAATATATTAAACAAAACTCTTTCCCCAAGTCTTTCTTCAGTATGCATTATTAAACATACTACAACCATTGCCTAGTCAGATGGATGCTATTCCAACCTGAACTACTAAAATCTACTCTGAAACTTGATTAATACATTATTACATTCAGATCAAACTGTACACATGCTCTGATCATAAGGTTACTTATTAATATGCGTAAATGCAAAAAGATTTTCAATTATAGTAAGAGAGATCCATAATCACTGATCATAGCTTATGTACATATTTAATGTACACATGAACACAGTATAAGTGATTAATATTTTAAAATGCTAAGCAAGCAAGAATTATTATATCAGGAAAAACAAAAAATATAACTGATCCAATAAAGTTATTTTTTTATTCTCAAATTGTTAGGTCAACCAGGTTGGGGTCTTAAACATTGAAAAATATACTAATTAAGATAAACAATATCTTTTTGTTTTTTTAAATTCATACCAAAGTAACCATCCGTTTTTTTTTATCTAATAATTTTCAATTTTGACCAATGAGGTCATATCAAGTAAAGAAACCTAAAAGATTAAAAAGTCATAAAAATGCCTTTTCCGAATATGATAGAAACTTAGAAATTACCCAACTAAATATATGTTACATATACGAAAATTAAATACATGAGAGAGTTTTGACATAATAGTTTGAAAAGAAGTAATATTATGGTTTATCAATAATCCTTTTTTTATTTTAATCATACAGACATCCAATAAAGTGGCTACAAATTACACAAAATCAATAATATAAAACGTTCAATTAAAAAACATACTTTGCACTAGAATTACAAGTAAACATTATATAACAGAAAATGTCAGTTAAGACAAGTTGTATAAAAAATACAGCTTCAGTCAAGAAAATATGTGAACAATGTTAATTATTTCCATCAAGAGACCTCAGAAATTTGGCTAAAAATATGCATATTTAACACTCATAAAGCTCAACAAGTTCAGTATTCTTTGACAGTCACACAACTCTAAATTAGGAAAGAAAAAAGAAACAGAACAATATGGCTGTTAAGGCAGGTTCTAATTTTCTAAATACTAGTAAATGCTTGTTGCTTTTATACCTAAAGCTGTGTTCTGTGTCAGTATGTTTACACAGTAATTTGAAAGGTTAATGCAAGGTATGGTTAACTAAGATGTTTGTATTCATTTTGGGTAAAAAATGAAATTGACACATCAGCCACAGTGGCAGCAGCAGTAGTTGTAATTATATTATCAGCAGCCAGCAAACGAATACACATACAGCAGAACAGCCAAATTTGTGTTTGTGTATTCGTATTACTCCCTTCCTCTCTTTGTCACAGACAGACTGACAGCTTGCAAATTATAATAAAGATTGGTTCCTAAGGAAGTTGTATTATAAGATGCAAAAGAAGGGGGGAAAAAATATTTTGTGAGGATTTTTAGGGGCAGGGTTTCAATTTATAATGTAGGTTTATGCTAAATTGGTCCATTAGTTTGTGTCCTGCAGCGTTCACGCTTTTTAAAAAAAAATTCCCACTTTTATTAGCAATCTAACCTTTTCTTTTAGCATGGTAGATCAATTGTAGCTAGATTACATCTGGTACCCACTTATAATATATTGCAGATTTTTAAAAATTTACAGGCTCCATTGGCCATAAGGTGTGAAAGATTTAAAGTTTGCTCAAGCCAATTGCATTTCTGTTACTGTAATTTATAAAAGAAAGTTTGAGTTGCAGAACTGGATAATTCTAGTTTAAGTTGATAACAAGTAGAGTTAATATAACTTAATTACTCATGATATTTCTAAATAGGTGTGTAAAAAATAAATAATTATTGAATTTATTATTACTTAATCGTGACTGTAATTTGCAGTACACCAACCAGCTAAACTAAACTGAAATAATACTGATCTAGGGAAAGATAACTCATTCATAAAAAGCAGAGCCAAATCGGTAAAGGCTTTTTATTGCCTGCTTTAGCTCATTCAAGTCGAACTGTTTTTGGCACAAAATTTAAAGCGCACATATGTGCGCTCCCGGCATGAATGAGTTAATACAAAACACCAAATATTTTTGATAAATAAAAATCTAATATCTATTCAGTGCAAATATCTATTGCTATAATTTAAGTGATCTAGTAGATTATCTTCACAAAAAATGATTAATTTTTATAGAAATTAATACTTTTTGACAAATGGTTTTCACTGAGTTGAATTTCCTCTTTAAACTCATTTCCCAAATTAGTTTCAGTCACAGGTTTGCACTGTAGGGATTCACTTGTGCAAACAGCTTGCACACTTCCATATTACATTATGTAATAGAAGTAGTGTAGATAACTTCATGCTGTAAGGTGTTAGGGTTACGGCTTATCAATTGAGGAAGATGTTGTAGGCAACAGAACACCTTTTTTCACATGAAAAAGGATGGTTGAACTCAAAGTTTAAGTATAAATCAATGTGTTGATTTCTTGTATATAAATCTCTTAAATCTACATTGTGTGCAAGTCAATAGAACACCCAAGAAACCAAGTTCATTGTATTCTTTTCCAATGGTGAACTTTATTGATGGTCTGATGTAATTCACATTATCTAAATAGTGTTTGTACATCCTATTGGCGGGGCCAGAGAATGAAGGTGTCATTCACATATCAGAACCCTAGTGGAGCGGTTCTTAGGCCAAATCCTCAAAGAATTCCATATAGATGTTAGTCATGACTACTGAAAGCATTGGACATTTGTTATACTTGATATAGGTGTATCTTATCCAACAATTATTTAGCTGGTTTAATCTGAGAGTGAGTGAGTGAGTGAGAGAGAGACACACAAAGATAGATGCTGTAGCTTACCTCTTTCTTCTGGGTGTTTTGGTGAAGGTTCACCACTTCGTCTATACTGGTTATAGTTAGCTCCTGCTGATGATATGACAGCTGCGACCTTTTCAGAGTGCCTGCTGCTGTTGCTGCTGCTACTGCTGCTGCTGCCCACACTGCCGCTGCTCATCTCCTTTTCCTTGTGGTGATGGTGGTTGTCTTTTTTCAGCTTCTCCTCATACTTCTCCTCGTCCTTCTCTTGCTTGCGAAGCTTTTTCTCCTCAGACTTCTCTTTGCTTGTGGTCTTTTCCTTTGCTCCAGCCAGTTTCTCCTTGGCCACCAGCTTCTCATCATGGCTCTTGCTGTGTCGCTTTTCCTCCTTGTGCCGGTTCTCCTTGTCACTGTTCTTCTCAGGTGATTTCTCCTTGCTTGAACCATGCTCCTTAGAAGGATTTGCCTTTTCTTCTTTCAAGGCACTGCAAGTGAAAATACAACAAAATAAAAAAAATGCTCCTTTGCTTGAAAAGCTCTTACTGGAAAAAAGTATTTTCAACTACATTACATTTGAGCATTGAGTAAATTATAATTATAAAATATGAAAAAAAAATTACATTACTACTCATAATTTCATATTAAATTGGGATCAAGTTTACATCAGGCACCCTGAAAATTGTCGAATCAAAAGGGACACATTTTGCCTTGACATTGGAATGTTCAAAGTTATTTACATTCAATAAAAAATAGGGTTTTTTGGGTTTTTTAAAAAAACTAACACATTTTAGTATTTTTTGTGCTATCAATCCAACTATTCTTCGTAAAACTAGGTTTTGGCCTTTATAGCGATTATTAGAGTTTAAATTTTACAGTCAACCAGTAACTGTCATCTTAGTGTAATCGAAAAAAAAAAAGAAGGTTGGATTTAAGCACAAATAATACTTTCTCTCGGAAAAATAAGAAGTATCTTAGTAACAGTAAAAATTTGTTAGTTAAAAAAAAACCTTTTTTCTAACAAATTTTTCTATTTTTCTATTACGCTAAGATGACAGTTACTGATTGACTGTAAAATTTAAACTAATAGTCACTAGGTAAAATATGTCCCTTTTTGATTCAACAATTTTCAGGGTGCAAAAATGTAAACTTGATCCTTAAATTGTTATTAAATTATATGAGCAAGGGTTTGGTATGCTCATCTTAAAATAGATATGTAATGCTATTGACAAATAACAGAAGAAAACAAAATATTTAGCAGGTATTTCTTTAAAAAGAAAACTATTCTTTTGTTGTCTTTTAGAAACTAGACATGTATATGCTTTGATGAAATCTAGTAGTCAGTTAAGTAAACTGACAGATTTTTTAAAAATCTTGCAGATCCAAAAGGGAATACATAAAATGGGTCTTTATTAGTTTTGAATTAGGAAACTAACGCTTGGTCTTATGAGATATAATGAAAGCAATTAAGCAAGCTGTTCATAACGTCACCAAATAATAATATCTGGTTTCATACATTTTAAGTTAAAAATTAAAAAAATAAACAAAACTTGTGTGAAGTGTTACCTGGCAATAGGCTTCTTATCAATATCATTTTTCTTCATATCAGCAGCAGGGAGTGATTTGGATCTTCCTTCTAAAGATGAATCCCGCTTGTCTAATTTCTTGTCTGTTTTCTCTTTCTTCACATCTTTGCTTTCTTTACCCTCACGTGCTTTAGCTGAAATGAGTAAGAACACTCAAGTGAAAAATTACAAGCATTAAGAGAATGGCAGTATGCTAAGTATACACAATTATAGACAAGCTTTCTTTTCAAGTTCTACCTATTACATAAATACATATTGATGGATGAAAGGCTTTAATTATGTGAAAGCATACTGTATCTGCGATCAGAAGGTTAATATTTGGCATATTTTACCTGTCAATGAAGTTGAAAAGGAGGTATATTTCAAATTAGTTTTCAAGCATAAAATACGACTAAAATACTTCAAATGTGTTTTTAAAAAAAGAAAAAGCAATAGACCAAAGTGACATGTTGCTAAATTGTGTCTTTATAGTCTTAAGTTGTTTGAATTCTTATTAATTTTTGACTATACAGACATACACCAATACACTATGTTCATAAAAATATTAATTTTCAAATTAAGGTTGTTTTTTTTTTAAATTTAAAATTTTTAAATTTTAATATTTATAACATCTAGAACACTGAAATTGAAAATAATTTTCAATATTTTTCATTTTCATAGTTTATTGTAATTTTTGCCTAGTTATTCTTTTATCTTAACACTCAGGCCTTTACATTCTACAACTGTTTTAGCAAGCAGCATCAATCAGAAAGAGAAAAAAAAAGTAGCCTTCAATGAGGCCATTCAGGCCTCATTGAAGGCTACTTTTTTTTTGCATCTCATATCCTGGGAGTCCATCTGACATGGATGTTGCTTTTCCCTATTTGTGCTTTTAAGAACATAAGAAATATTATTAGGCACCATTAATTTAACATAGATTCTTCTTTTCATGTGCGTTCAAATTTCTTTCACAATACTTTTAAAAAGTTGAATGATTATCAGGCAGGATATCTTTTTGCAATGATCAAAAAATAATAATTACCAAACAGTGGAACCTGCACTGTGGCTAATATAGTTATAACATTTCTTAATGGTGCCAGAGGTTAAGTGCTTAAACCAAAGTAATAGCCAGGATTTCGAGTGCTAATTTTTTTAGATAGGCTCCCCTTACTTGGAAGATTAGACTAACACAAACTTCCTCCTTCTATTTGGCCTTGTGCCATACTAAGCTAAGCTTAGTAAATATCAATCTTTACTAAACAATTTTATGTGGCCAAAGATATCTCTTTGTTGCCTTTTATGGACATGTAGATAGTATTCCTATATAATAAAGGCATGGCTTCTCAAACAAAGATTTTTGTGAAGGGTTTTGCACAGCAGTAGGACCATAGATGGCGGGACCTGTGTGCAGAATAACATTCCAACCTGAGCAGTGAAATTTAAAGGTGAAGTGCGAATTGCCCAGGGCCGACCTCACCCTTTAAACCAAGGGTTTGCATCCTATGGACCACCAGAGTGACGCAAATAGGAGCAGAGCCCATAGGTTTGACAGGAATGTCCTTCTCCTGGATGATGATGATGATATAGTGATTATGCAATTGTTTGGAACAATATATGTTGGAACAAAAAATGAACATAAGCAATATTCTTTTCATGTATATATCAATTTAGGAGACAGATTCATGAAAGGTTTATGCTTGCCAAGTTTTACAAGCCTTACTCAAGATATTTGTGCCACGTGAAGAGAATGCAAATGAACTTACCTTCAGCAGCTTTTTTCATCAGTTGATCTCTTGAGAAACTTGAGACATCATGTCTTGAGGAATGGGATGTATTCTTTGTTTGGTTCTTGGGCTATGGGATAAATAAAATAAAAAAACGAGGGGAGAAGACATTTAGAACCAGTCCTGCATCTTGGATATCTTTAGGGATTTCACTTCATTATAATTAAGCAAAGCTTAAAAAAAAAAAAAAAAAAAATTCTCAAGTAGGAAATTACATTTTATTCTAAATATGAACTTGAGTATACAATTTCAGCATTAAAATTCTTTAAAAGATTTGAAGAAAGATAGTTAATTTTCCAAGCAAAAGAATCTGGTAAATGCATATTGTGTTTACATTAAATTAGCTGAGGAGTAAGAAAATAATAATAATAATAATAATAATAATAATAATAATAAGTCTTTACAGTAATTTGGGTATAAAATACTTACAGTTTCCTTGTCTTTGAAGTGGAAATCATGTTCAGGAACCCACATTGACTTTTTATTCTTTAACTGGCCTGAATACCTGTAAATATAATTGAAAGTTTCATTAATATTTCAAGAAAGATAGAAGTTTCTTACCAACTTTATAGTGCAATAACATAATTCAGTAAACTGAATGAAAATTCAAAATAGCTTATGAGAATATCTTCCTGAAATTTAAGGAAAATACAAATAAAAAATCCCATGGAAAATGTCTTACCCCATTGCAAGAGCATAGATATCTGGTCGTTTTTCTCTCTCTTCCTGACGAATTCTATTCACCCTTCGTTCCAAGGCTTGACCAAACTGCATTATCCTTGGATAATATGGAAGAATCTTTAAAAAAAAAAAAAAAAATTAATGAAATTCAATAGCAGGAAAAAAAGTATAATGGGACATGCTGGTAGATAAATTGAAATATTTTGTTGAATAATTTATGATCAAGTGTAACAAATAACTGGTCAATTTTTGGATAATGGCATTGATTTTATCTACTTATCTACCTATCTAGTCATGTCAACAAATACAATATAAAGACAAAATGAAGCTGAATACTTCATAAAAAAAAAAATAACTTAATCTTTGTACCATGTACAAAATAACTTAATTTTGTACCATGTACCATTTACATGGAATTGTAAAAAGGACATAAGAATTCAATATTCCATCGTTGTTAAAATGTTTAAAAAACTTTCACAAAACGGAAAAACCATACCTTTGTGAGTATGATCAATGAATTTCTTATTTGAATATAGTTCCCTGATTCAAGGCAAGCCACCATGGCCTAAAAAAACAACAGAAAATGATTTATACACCAATATAACATTCATTGTGAAGACTCTACAGAAAATTTGGAAACAGAATAAGAATATACATTTTTTATTAGATGAAGTAGTATAAATCATTATTTTTTTATTTTTATGACTACTTTTTACCTTGATCTTAATTTTTACTTGCTTTAAAGTTGTGATGAAAAGCAACTAATAAATTAAGATGACGGTAAAAATAGTCATAAAAATTAAAAATTAAAAATAAGAGAAATTAGAATTTGCAATGAAAATAACATGGCATTGTCTACTGTCTGCATTACAACATTCTAAAAGAATATCAAGATCCATAAGGCAGTTTAAAATATTCTCACATTCAATTTGATGTACTAATTTTTGTTAGTATGTGAGTGTATGAGTGTTTTGTTCAAATTTCTCAAGCTATTCTAGAGTTATTTTGCAGACAACTAACCATAGCGAACTGCTACAACATTCTGCTTTTACTAAACTATACTGGTGCATATTTTTAAAAAAATGAAGAATTTTACCTTTGTTATCCGGAAATGCCATTTATGACAGACATGTCTGTAGTTTTCATAATCAAGTTGGTCGGCTTTATTGATGCTGTCAGTGCCCTTACGGAACACTGTCACAAAGCCAGGATAGTTGGCACATTCCTAAAATAGAAAAAAAAACAAACAAAAAAAAACAAAACATAATAGTTTAAAGTATCAAAAGAGAAAACCTATATTATTTACTAGCATCCAAGGCTCAAGAAAGTTCCAAGTTTTCACTGGAAATGTATTCACTCATTTTTGTCTGTGTCCACACAATATCTCCAATGAGTTTCAATGGCATTTTGTGGAAGGGCAGGCCATGGGCTAAGGAAGAATTGATTATATTTTGGGAAGGATCCAGGTATTTTTCTTCAATTGAGAGATATTCTTTTATATATTAAAATAAACTGAAATATAGTAAGCTAGCATTCCAAGGGAAATTATAAATCACTGCCACCCATATTTGCTATATGTTTCTTTTTACCTTGTAAATTAAGCAGTGATGGTGGTAAATCATGATTTAAGAAGAAAGATAAAGTTCAGATACATTAGATATAAATGTCAGAACACATGAATAACCTAAACCCATCAACAGTGTTTAAACTGTTCTGTTGTGGGTAGCAGTGATTAATTAGATGCACAACAGATGAGATAAATGTGAAAAGGTGTTTTCTCACCCTCCAGGTGACCAACATCTTTTGGCAGCATGCCGAGTTGGAGATGATCAATTAAAAGAAAAAAAAAAAGAAAAAAAAAAAAAGAAAGAAAAAGGGGGATGATCAACGAATAAGTTACTTTTATTGCCTTTTGTTGGGCTGTGATCACTAAAAAGACCAAATTTTAAAAGAACAAGCGCGACTGCTGCCGGACACAAACCAAGGGACCAATTTAGCATAAACTTACGTTGTAAATTGAAACCCTAACTAAAAACCGGGTGGGGGATAAAAACTTTCAGCCCTCTAGCTCTATTGCTGTGGCTGTACATAGTTAGCCAGACCCTCCAAAAAAAAATAAAAAAAATAAAAAATTAAAAAAACGTTTTCCCTACTCATTGAGGATAGTGTGTGTGTGCAAAATTTCAATTTTCTACTATGAACGGTTACAGCTGGATGAAGTCCGGATACATATAAATGTCAGAACATAAAGAACCTAAACCCAGCAACAATGTTTAAACTGTTCTGCTGTGGGTAGTGGTAATTAATAAAAACTTACACAGTTAACTATTCTTCATTGTAGCTAGATATGAACTGATTTTCATTCAATTTTTAGTAAGTGTATGGGGTTGGTTTGTATGGGGTATGTGCTCTCCAAGTGCTTTCTAATTTATGACATTTTTAGTTTTAGAAAAAGTACAAAAATATACATCAAATAAACACAATAACTAATATTCAAAATAACAATCAAAATTTAATTTAATACCTTTATGAATGTGCTGCACATATCAAAATGGCAGTTACTTTTTTGTCATAGCTTTAGTAGTAAGAAAAAAGGAATAATCACTTGCTCATGTCTCATCTGAGCTTAGAACTTTTTCTTGGAATATGCAATGTTTGGTCAGTACAGTCTCTTTACATTTGCTTTTTAAAATATTTTGGCCTCAAAATGCATGAATTTGTGTGTGCATGCATGCACACACACACACACACACAC
>VCCN01003701.1:1607554-1630625 GCA_006491835.1 Architeuthis dux
GATATATATATATATATAAAAAAATATTCAGTAAATATTTTATTTGTTGTGCATTTTGCTTTTCAAATGTGTTATTTTTTTTTTTAATAATTTATAATTGATTGATTTAATGCTTATAGTCAAAATTAATGATGGTAAAGAATCTTAAAATTAATTTTTAGATAATATCCTCCTTAGAAACACTTATTCTGGATGAATTGTCTGCTTAGTAAAACAATGCAAGAGCAATGCAACAATTGCTTGTTACAATAGATTAAATGCGAGTGAAAAGTACAGATATACAAGAAATATGATAAATTAATTTTTTTGGAATAATCATGCTTTTTTTTGTAATCTTAAATGAGATATATTTCTAGAAGTGACAAACTGAAATTCTGTAAAAATAAAACCTCAGATATTTGCAGTCTATAAAAAGGTAAAAAAAGCTGGAACATACTAGATCATTTTCATCAATGGCAGCAATCTGTGCCTTCAACTGTTGTGTTTGTTTATCATAGGCAGAATGGGGAACATGTAGATCATACATAGACAAAGCCCAGAAAGTCATATAAAAATGAGTGCTGCAAGAGAACAAGTAAAGGAAATTATTACAATTTAAATTAATTAGATATGCAAAACTAAAAAAGAATTTAATGATTACTGTATATGCCGGCATATAAGTCAATCCCAAAACTAAGGTGTTAATTTAACTTTAGTCCAATATTTGCTGGTTAAGTTGACTCTCCAACATAAGGCAGCATTGTGTCCATCAGACGGTCAAATTCATAGGGTCTAAACAGACTAATATGATCCATTAGAGGAAATTCTTTATGTTTAAAAAGTCGACTTGTATGCCGGTATATACAATATTCCAAATCAAGTATCATCCTATTAAGAGATTTATAAAGTAATGCCAATTTATTGGATACTTGTTTTATTGACAAGTGTTCATCTCTGATTCTTGAATTTTTAGAAGATGTGTCAAGAAAAGCAATTGACTAAAAATGTACAAAATTCATAAGTTCAAGACTACAAATCTTAAAGCAGCGAAAAAAGTTGTCATAAAATAATATTGCTGAAGTTTTGCTTCCAATTATATGCACAAGTTATTCATAAGCTAATGAGTAGCATTCAAGAAAGAGAGAGATAGATATAGAGAGCTAATTTCATGAAATTTGGATTGTATTACTCTAAGATAGGAACTTAGAGGAAAAATATATAAATATTTTCAACACCAAGTAAAAGATTCTTATAATTATTACATTGAAATATGTTTTAGAAATCTATTCATTATGTCTGATATAGTTAAAAAATGATTATAAATAACATTTGAAACTTTAATGTTAACTTACATCCATTATTAAATTTTCTCTTTAAAAACATTTTAAATTTAATCTTAACTATAAAGACAACTTGTAGTTACTTGAATTGGTCTATAATTCAAAATTAAAGTTCAAATGGAAACATTGTTAATTTTGGGTTAACTTTTCAGAGTAATGGTTCTTAGGGAAAAAAGAAAAAAAAAAAAAGAAAGTGTTGCCGTGACTGCCTACCTCAGGTCATCCCATACTTTAGCTGGATACAGAGGGCGTATCAGCTCTATCACCGGTTCCATAACAATTGCACTTGCTTCAACATATTTCTGAGTCTGACGGAGAAATATTCAGAATGAAAGGTATGATAAACCAAATGAGAATCAATTCAAAAATTCATATATTTTCCATGTGCATTAAATCTATTCCAAGTTCAAATGCCTAACAAAGTAGTTTTATAAAATTGAAATCAAGTAAATTTTTATTAAATGGGGAACAAATTGAATGACAATTATGTTTGAAATATGAGAAGTTACAATGAAAACAGCACTAATAGTCATAAGTTGTCCAAATTTCTTAGATGGAGCATATTCATTATTCATTTTTGACTATTTTTTCTTTTCATACTTTTCTTGCTGCTTTTTATTGAAATGATTTCAATAAAAACCAACAAAAATGGGATAAACCCCCCCCAAAAAAAACCTCAGTTACAATTTAGCTCTGATTAATAGATACCTTTAAGAAAAACAAGTAAATATCTACATTGAACAAATGACAGCTTTGCCTGGAACAAAGATTATCTTATGGATGTATGTTCCATATAAAAGCACATAACAGACTTATCTGACAGAAAAATCATATAAACACCAGAAATATATGGTGCTGATTGTATTTTCCCTTAATCAAAACAATTTATATAATGAACAGTGTGACTTCTGTTTGATTCTGTCCATAACAATGGATGCTTCCACTTAAAGGTAATACTGTTGCTAATAAAAATATCTCCTACCCACTATTTGAAAATAGACTCTTCCATTGAAATAAATTCAGTAGTTTCTTTAAAAAAAAACAAACAAAAAAAAAACAACAAAAATAACCATCTCACAGATAGTCAAATATATCTGAATTTTTTCACAGGGATTAACTGTTGAATATAAAATCGAGAGTGTCTCACCTTTTGTTGACTTGAAAGTTGTTTACTAGACTTTTCAGCTTTTTTCAGTTCTTCAAATTTAGTCTGTATGTTATAAAATAAAACAAATTATAGTATTAATAAATAGAATCTGAATAAAAGTTGTAAATACTGTATTTTCAAAATTTTTCTTTTTCTTTTAAATTTAATATGAGCACATATTTTTAATAAAAATTTTTTTAAAGTTTTAGTAAAAAGTGTTTAGTACTTACATTGACAGCATAGGAATACAATGGCCTGGACAAGAAGAAAGCAGCATCCTGAGGAACATGGTAAGTGCCAATCAATTCATTGATTGGTGGCAATCTCTTAATAAATTCTTCTGTGCTTAATTGCATCGACAAGAAACTTCCAAATTGAACTAATGTATCCTGACACTGAAAAAGAAAAAAAACAATTTTACTAAAGGGTTGATATTTAATGAGCATATTTAAATATTTTACACTAGAGTGATGAATTATGTCACCATTTAATGAAAAGGATACTGGTTACACATAATTTGAAATTATAACATGATCTTTTTAAATGAATAAAATCTCAAAGTAAGATATTGAAAGAATTTACTTGTAGGAAAAAATTATCTTTGCACACATTTACTTTATGGAGATATAAAAATGATAAATAACAATTATCAAAAGTTGATATCTTTTCATTTTACATTCTATTAAAAAAAATTTATTTTGATGTTTTCTGAAAACATTTTTCCAATGTTTCATACCAATAACCTAGATATGGACATAGAAATAAAAAAAAAAAAATCAATCCTCATTTAGAAAACACATTGCACTGAATGTGAAAATATACTAAGCTCATTAAACTTTAATTTTTCTTAAAAAAGGGAAGTTGAGAAACAAATTAAAAAAGTAATAAGCTAGGCGTTACACAAATGTAAAATTGTTTATATTTGAAGGTGGACATTGATTTTTAGCTTTAAATGATTGGAGAGATGTGTGATATTTTATACATCCAGAAAAAGCAATGATTGTGTTGCGAAAAATCTGTATAAGTATCAATTTTACAAGGTAAAACTTTCAATAACTTTTTTTCCACATGTGCTTTGAGCAAACTGTTCAAATGTGCATGAGGAAGTAACAAATTAGATCAAGTGATTAAATAAGAGGGAAAAGCAAACACACAGGTTTCTGTTAAGAGATGGCTCAAATTTGGATCATCCATCTAAAATACTTACAGCCAGGATACAATTTATTGAAACCTAAAGTGAATTTTTAAAAGATTTGGCTGTCTATAAATAAGAATAATAAACATCTATCAGCAGGCACTTTGCATTGCAGTCATCCTAATTGTCTTTATAATCTGCCAAACAGAACAAGAGATTTTTTGTAGGATTGGCGATCCAACCATAAGAAAAATACTTTAAAAATATGTTCATTTGTGCCAAGTCCATGGTGTATAATTATTCATAAAATATCTATAATTCATCTAATAGTATTAAACACCCCCCACCCACACACACCACCAGACTCTAATGCTGATGATTTGTAATTGGAAATAATGCTATATTCTTAAAAGATTTCATGTAACTATTTAGTTTTTAATACTGCACAGAGCAATTTATAACATTGATTTTTTGGCCAATTTCTATGTCCATAATTACTACTATATGAAAAAGTATTTTAAAAAGTCATAATACAAAAAAACTATCTGAGAGCTACAACAATTTTCATAGCCAAAAAGATAAAAACTATTCCAGAAGATAAATAATTTTAAAAGTTCAAAATAATTTGAAAACAAAAACAAACAGTAAAGTTATTCTCCATTTTCTACCTGATCATATAGCTTTCCGGTTAATTTTAAATGTCTTTCATTTCCTTCCTTATAAACAACTCCATCACGCTGCTGGGCCATGAGCAGACAGAGAGAAAGTGCCAGACCATGTTCTAATAGAGCATCTTTCAAACGAGTAGATGATTTCTTAGTGTTTCGCACTTGGGCAAAGTAGCCTCCCTGAAAGAAATGTAAAATGTTTTATTGTGGAACATTTATATACTCTTTCAATTAATTTCACTCAAATAGTATATATGAAATTATACAAATATTAAGATAGCAAAAGGTGTACATATGTAATAATTCAACATCATGAAAACAGAGATACAAATATAAATACCTCCTGTCGCAGTAACTCTCCACCAGACATAGCCTCAAGTTGATCGTCTGTGATTTCTTCAGAAATTTCTATACCAGCCATTTTTTGGACTATTTCTCTCAGCAGCAGAAGATCAAAACTAAAAAAATTTAAAATAATTAGCAAATCATCAAGAAATATCAATTGAAAGAATCGGTAAACAAATATAGTACAACAGTGAGCATAAAAAAAAAGGGAAGGGGGTCGATTCTAGATGTTTGCTATTCATGTAAATTTGTGTCAATGCCTTTGGGGAATGATGAGAACTCAGAAGTAGCCAGAAAAATGTATCCAAGTAAGAAAACTTAGATTTAGGTTATACCTTGAAATGTTTGTTTCAACAGTGTATTAATTGAAAAATGGGCCCAGTTGTATGAACTGTTCATTAACCCTTTAAAGATGGGAGTGAACGTGAACCAGAGTTTGAGGGGTTTCTTCGATGAAATAGCAGTAGCGGAGGATAGAATTTTCATGGACGAATTGGACATTGAAATAACAAATGACAGCGGAGAATCGGATGTGGATTTCAATGAGGAAGACGGAGTGGACAGGGATTTGGGCGATAATATTGACACTTCTACTTTGCGTTGGACTGAATTTACAGAGGATTTTGTGGCTATGACTGGACCAACACACAATTTATCACCGAGAAGCGAACCAGTGGATTATTTGGATCTTCTGGTCAGACCTGGATTCTGGGAATTATTGAAAAACGAAACCAACTGCTATGCAGCGTTCTAAACAAAGACAAAGCCCAACAGACAGTGGAAGGAGGTAACTGTTCAGGAACTCAAAACTTTTGTTGGCATCAATATTATTATGGTCATAGACAATCTCTCTTCCATAAAATTATATTGTTATGAGGATGAATGCCTTTCAAATCCTTTCATCAGAAAACCAATGTCGCATGACAGGTATATAAAAATACTCAAATATATCTATCTTAGAGATGCAAAATTGCAGCCTGGCTGAAATGATGCTAATTTTGACGGCTTTACAAAGTAAGGCCTATGATTAGCATGATATCACAATCATTTTGTGAAGAATATGATTCTCCCCAAAATATTAGCATTGATGTAGGGATGGTAAAGTTAAAAGTTTGGTTGGGTTTCATCCAGTATATGCCGCTAAAGCCTGTAAAACGTGGGGTAAAAGTCTGGATGGCAGCTGGATATCAGACCGGATACGTTCACTCATTTGATGGGTACACTGGCAAAAATACTGATGGACTCGTGAGCAGAATTTTGGCAAGAGCGTGGTGCTGAACTTGACTGACATTACAAAATGAACACAGACACTTATTATGACAATTATTTCTCTAGTGTTGATTTAGCCGTACACTTGTTCAATAATAAAACATACTGTTGTGGGACAATTCATCCAAATCATAAGAACTATCCATTAGCTAACACCCCTAAGAAAGGTGAGACAAAAATCAAACAGCAGGATAATAAACTGGTGCATGGTTTATAAAACTAAATCTGAACAGCAAGAAACTGTCAAAAAGCCAATTCCTATCATGAACTACAACAAGGCTATGAGAGGAGTTGACTTAAGCGATCAGTTATGGAAGTACTGTTTTGGACGTACAGGTACCAAATGGTGGTGATACATATTTTGGTTCCTTCTGAATGTTGCTTGTGTAAATAGCTACACCATCTACAAAATTCATCAAGCAGAATATTCTAGAGAAACCTCAGACACAATTACAGTACAGGATTTTGCAGTTAGTTGGTGGTGCTGTAGCTGCTGGTTACAGAAGCGGAAAATTGAGGACAACATCTTTGGACCCAAAGTTGTTCATTTTACAGGACGTAAGCGTGTTTACTGTTGTTCTCAAGGTATAAAAGCCCCAAGTAGTAGAGGAATTCAGTCCTCTTTTGGGTGTAATATCTGTGCTGTTTTCACTGTGTAAAACCTATTTTCCTGACTACCATGCTACTTTGAAAAATAGACTCTTATTCTTCTGACACTATAGACATGTGGATCTTGGACACTAATAATTTTGGTGTCTATCATTCTAACAGAAGTTTGAAAGTTGCTGTTGATTTCTTCTAAGTTCCATTTTCCAAAATTAAAGTTTTAAAAAAGGGTTTTATTCATGTCTTCTGGTTATTTTCTAAAGTTTTCAATATCTGTTGTCCATGTCCATGATTTGATAAAATATATAAATTTTTACCTATATAGCTTATAATATATCATTAGAAAGATGAAAATTCTCTTTCCAATGCTACTAGATTCAACTATATTTGAAAAACTTCATCACACAAAATATGTAAAGTTTTGACAAAGTCATAGATTTCCAAAACCATATCTCCTTACCAGTTATACCTAGGGGGCTAAATTTGGTACCATTTGAAAGGGAATATAATTTACTTTCATATAAAAATAACTTGTATTACTTAATTTTTAATATTTTTGGAGATTTGGAGATTTCAATTTTAAGGCATTAACTTCATTTATTCAGAATTTTCAATAATTGGCCAGTACTCGAGGGACTAACCAATTGAAATCTCTCTAGGGCTTAAAGGGTTACTGGGAAGAAAAGTCGGACATTGTTTATTTTGTCTTAAGAGCTTTGATTGAAATAGGATGTAAGGAGGTGATGTGCAAAGGAGTTTGTAGAGCCTTTTGGTGAGACATATGTAATACTGCTTATGTTTTAAAAGCTAAATAGCAACTATTACCTCTTCCCTGCTTTCAGCTGGTTAGCTACATATTGCATGAGACCTGCCAATTCGACTGGGTATTTCCTACATATATAGCCAGCAAAACTGGCTAAGCCTGTGCAAGAAAAAAAAAAAAAAATAGTTTGAATTTGTTAGAAATTGTTATCATCGGAAAATGAAAAAAAAAAACAAAAACAAAAAAAAAAAACAAAACAAATATGGTTTATTAAGGGATTTTGAAAAATGTTCATAGAAAGACAAGACGAATCTTAAAACCCAGTCCCATTTCTATATGAAGGAACATTATGTGAGATTCTGGGTAGGCAAATTGACACAGTCACGTTATTGCTCCAGGATGTTCATTAGATGTCACTTAGTACACTACAGGAGTTAAAAATCAAGGATAAAATATAATATTAGACTGTGCAGATCAATTAAATTGTATGTGACACCAGTGTCATCGTGGGTTCTTATGGGTAAAAAAAAAACAAAAAAAAAACAATTATTCTTTTATAAAGGTTTTCTAAATTCTTGAAAAAAAAAAAAAGAAAAGTATATGTTTAGAGATAATTCTTTTATTTAACAATATATATTAAAGTTTAATTTTTACATTTAATAAACTAAAACTAATTTTCAATCTTAACATTAAATCACAATTATACTTACTCTGAAGCCACAATGATATATTTGTATCATCATGTTTTAGTCTCTCACGGTCAGGATTGGCAACTGCCTCAACAATAGAATCTTTAAGATGGTTAAGGATAAACAAGATACTTTGAAAACTCATTTAAGCTTCATATAAAATCTACTATAACAATGAGCCGTGTGATTTTTTCTGACTGTCCATAACAATGGACTCTTCCACTTAAAGGGAACAATTTGGCTGATAAATATATCTATCATTTTAAACAATGGACTCTTCCACTGAAACAAATTTAGTAGTTTCTTTTCTAAAAAAAAAAAAAAAAAAAAAAAAAAAAAAAAAAAATATCCAAATATATCCGTGAATTCCAAGTAATAGAATAAAAAGTAATTATAAACAGACGTGTGAATACATTTTTACTGGTTTTCATTATTTATCAAGAGACTCAGACCCATAATTATTTTGATATATCCATTTAAAATTAAGTTGTAACAATTTTGCAAATGGAAAGAAGATCTCAAAAGGGAACCAATGCAATGATTTAAAATTCTAGTTGCTGTCTGATAAGATGTTTTAGGAAAGTTATGGGGGCTAACGATTACTATGTGCAGTTCCATCATCAGCGATTCTAATCTTTTCTGATATATCATGAGGAGAGGAAATGAAAGAGTGAGGATCCTGCCCCTGTTAGCACTCTTCTTGATTAGAATCCAATATACTGAGTATCCTTCCTAAAATGTATACACACTTTGTTAATAATAGTTATGGTTATCACCTGAAATTAAACAATTTCATAATGAAGAATAAATGTGATAAAGTGGAGAAAGAAAAGCATTAAATATTTATGTTTAAATATGATTTAAGTGTTCCAAAAAGCCTTCAGCAGCAGCAAAATATAGCTTACATTGTCAAGAGAGTTGCAAACATCAACTAACATATCTCTTGTAAATGTGACTATTTTATTAAAATCTGCAATATGTAATGGTCTTATAGCATATACTGTCTTTAAGGTATCCGCATAAGAAATCAAGTAGTGTTAACTCTAGTGAGCATGGTAAGTATTCAACCTGGTTTCTTTGTCAAATCCATCTGCCAGGATATGTTTCCTTAAAACCTAACATCATGAAATTGGGGAAGTGCTCCATCTTGTTGAAAATAAAACTTTTCCTCTCCAACAAATAGCCAAAGAATCCATAGCACAACTTATCTGTAGTATGAAATGTGTGTATACACTTTTTGGCACTCTGTATGTGCAAGCTTATATATTCAAAGAGTATATGCAGAATCACTCATCAATTGAATACACTTGCAAGTGCATTTGGGATTTATTTATGCATCTCACACATATAGACACATTTTTTAGATCACAAAGCACATTATTCATGTGTACATTGTATTTGGGTGTCAGATGTTAGAAGACTAATTTTAATTTGCACAAAAGGTCTACAGGTTTATAATAAGCCTCAAATACAATCTGGTAAGCCATGACAATTGCTCTTCAGTTCGAATATATCTGTGTATAATAATGATGATACCTCATCTCAGAAATCCAGAAATTGCTCTTCTAGACAAGAAAATGTTACAAATAAAAAGTTTGAAATGTGAAAGACTATTTTGAATAGTGATGCATACAAATATGGAGAAGACTAAAGTTGCTAATTTTCAATTGTTTTAAGGATACAAGCTAAAACATCATACGATAGAGATGTTAAAAATTTTAGAGAGTCAACAACTGGAACAATGAAGTTGTCATATTTTTGAATCTGGGACAGGACCTAAAAAGAACAAAAAGTGATCTTGTAATTATCAGGAAAAGAATCAATTTCTAAATTAATTTCAAATTATTAAAAGAAAAATGCAGATGGCTGACTGCATGATTATGATAACCTATAAAATGTTTTTATTTTATATTTTTTTAAGTGAAATTTATAACAATTCATAATTTACAATCTTTAAATACAACTGAATTGATATATTAATAAATCCTTCTGTCACAAGGCATAGTTTGCATTATTCAAAATTATTCAGTTATTTAAACTTAAGATTATTTAGACTGAAATTATTCTATTAACTTTTTGGAGAATATACATTTTTAGTTTTCAAATGGTTCTTCGGACGATTGAACTCCTTGTTGTCTGTGTTGTAAACAATGTTTCGGCCGATCCATTCTTTGGCCTTCTTCAGGTTAAAAATCTGAGTGTGATGGGGTAAACAGAAGTTTTGTTTTTAAAGGGGGGTAACCTTTATAACGCAGGGCCCATCCAAAGAACCATTTGAATATTAATGACCCTTCTCAAAACTATAGAAAATATATTTTTCTAGGTTTGCATTCCACATTTTTTGGCACAATGAGTTTGACACAATATCTTAAAGAAAAAGTGAATAAAGTAAGCCAACTTACATATTCAAATAAAACACCAGGGTTACTGTGGCTGAGCTTGCCTAACTGTCTTCCAGATGGTTTCACATTTTCCTTAGAAAGTCGCCTTAATGGGGGAAAATAAAAAGCACATTCATGAAAATCAGAACTGCATGATTAATTTCAAAACTGAATCATTTTATCTACTTCAGAGGTGAAGTAAAAAATTATTTTCTTTCTTACTATCAATTTAATTAACAGGAATGATTCAATCATATTTTGGATACCAAAAGAAACAACTGGCTTAACTAATAAGGAGGTTCTTTTATCTGTTTGTTTAAAGATCAAGCTCAGCATTGGACATAATGACCTGATCATAACATTCATTGTTGCAACCTCGTACTTGAAAGTGCATTTGAAAAAGTATTTAAGTCTGTTTTAGAAAATTAGATTGGAACTGAAGAAAAAAATACCATGCAGTAAGAGTTTGATTTTTCAATACAAAAATCAGAATATTTTAAGAGCAATTGATAGATAATAAATAATAGACCACTTACTTCATAATATACTTGGCTCTCTCTAAACAGCTGACCTTAGCACGAATCATCCGAGCATGTGTGCCATAAGTTTCATTTTTCCAGTGTCCATACAAACGATATCTAAAATTTGAGGTTAAGCAGAACAATTAAATCACTTGGGGAAAAATATTCTCTATGTACACTATAATCTTATCAATCTATCAATTGGACAAGAGACAATTTAAATAAAGAAATAAACACTTAAAATTCTGTTAGTTGTAATGTTACTGGTGTAAGTGCTACAGATTTGAACAATTTAAACTAAGTAGTTCATGAATTTAACTGATGTGTATAAACAAAGAAATAGTAATCATTACGTTTGTTAAATTAATGCCTGAAGAAAAAATAGGAAAGAGACAGCAGATAAATACTTCTTACACTTGCACAATAAACTAGACAGAGGAATTGAAATCTTAACTTTTTAATAAAGAGGAACTTAGCTCACCTGAGTTCATAAGGAAACAGTTTAAGCAGACTCCACAGTTCTTCTGACAGGCAGCAGTTGCAAGGCAGCAGTGTCAAACTAGGCAATAGCACCTCATCTAAAATGGTGAGGAATCCATAAAATGCTATTTCATCCTCAGGCCCAATTACATTATCTTGGCGCTATCAATGGAATAAAAACATTAAAACTTAACATTTTTTTAATAATACAAATTTTAATACATAAATCATGCATATATTCTTTACTCTTTCATACTAAAAATGGGATAAAAATATTTTAATAATTGATTTCACATTCAATAATTAATAATACCGTATCTAAAAATCACAGACAAAACATTATAGAATTTATGTATTTTGCATACAATGTAATAAATTTTTCTTGAAGGAAATAACATTTTTAAAAAAAATTGAAATACTATGTTAGAACAAGGATAGAGATTTTCAAATAAGTTAAATAAAGCATTAGTTATTATTTAAAATCATTTAGCTTAATATTCAAATATGCCAAATAAGGAAAATCCAATGTAGTATCAGTCGTGATGCTTGTTAACAAAAATGTTTTGTTGAACAGTCCTCTGGCATAGAAATCCAGACATAGGAATGTCTAGAATTGGGCAGGTTTGTTTAGTGCTCTGCTCATTTAATTTTATAACCTTTGTAAAACTAAACCAATTTTAATAAAATTGGTCATCTTGAAGAGCCCTTTATTGTGAGTAACCTTTTTAATTATACCAAATCACGAAAATTGCTCTGAAAAACGCTACATACAATATTTAGGTAATTTTTACTCCAAATGTGATATAAGGCTATAGGCATCTAAACCACAGAAGTGAATGACACCAATTTCAATATTTTAAACTGATTTAACAAGGATTCTACAATTTGCCAATATATAACCAAGGTTTTAGTGCTGGAAATGAGAAAGATTTCAAAAGTCAGCACATATGATTTATATAAAAAAAAAGAAAAAAGAAAAGAAAAAGAAAATCAAATCTATTATGTGTGTTTCTGTAGCCGTATTGATATGTTTTGTAATCGAGAGATTGGGGGTTCGAAGCCACCTGGGAGCGATATTTTTCTTCTTAAACAATAGTAATTATAGTTGAGGACAAATATTCTGGTAGTCGTGTGTACATCTTAATATTAATGTCAATCTTTCACTAATTGTCACCAGCTGATTTAGCCATTTAGGAAATCAGGTATGGTAGGTAGGCCTAGATTTGATTTACCTAAATTCTGAAGAAAAAATGTTAATTTTATTTAATAACTTAAACATCAGAGAATAACGTTATATTTAAATTTAAAAAGTGATCAATAATTTTTTTAATATTTTTTGTAAAATAAATAAATAAAAAAAGATACAATTAGATAAAGAAATAAAACTGACATACCTTCAGCATGAAACATTTACCAATCCTGATAAATTTCACCAGAAGAATAACATCATAAGAAGCATGTGGTCCAAGGTAACACATCATTGGGAATATTTGAGAATGCAGTTGTAGGAAAGAATGGACTTTTTCTAAATGATCTTCATTTTTGCTTGTTGTCTTTCTCTTTAGCACAGCTGGTGGAAAACCAGTATTGCTAAACAAAAACAAAATAATAACCATAAGAAAATAACATCCTTAAAAGAAGTAAAATTACATTCATAAGATGCAAGAAAGTCATTATTCAAATGTCATATCAGAAATGCTATTTTATGATTAGATTTTTGAAAATAAATGAAATATAAATCAGTGACAAATATCATCTAAATAAATTACTTCTGTTAATGTATGAGGGTAGACTAAATACTATGGACAGTAACTGATGGTCTGATGCAAAAACAAACTTTATTAGACTAGTCAAAACAAATGTAAAAAAAGCTTATCTGATCAAATGAAATAGTGAATGAATAAATACTATAAAAAGGTTTTGCAATGAGCTTTGTAAATTAAATAAAGTGGTGATGTGAAAAATGCTTACTCTCTGTATATGGGTTCAATGAGGGAATGAATCAAGGCACACATTGCCTGGGCTGTGGCTGGGTGGGAAGTCACAAAGAAATCAGGAAGTCTGTCCATGATGGCTTTGGCATGTTGCCAATCTCCAACCTTCAGCAAGGCTTGGCACAAGCCGAGTTTCTGATTGCTGTCTTGCTGTAACCAAAACGAAGGAGAAAAAAAGACTAACTTGAGAAGCAAAAAGTAGCATTCTTTGAGATAAATGGATATGCAAACAAACACTTTTATCCTTTCCCCTTAATATAATAATAATTGAAGGAATTTTTTAATGAGTTTTAAATGAGGTTATTTTGCAGTCTTGGTAAAAGTTTTCATTTAACATTTATTTTTGCTTTCTGACTTCTGATGCACACAATTTGTAAAAATGATTGTTGAAAAATATTAGGCTTAGTAACAAAACTTCTTTCACTTTGTAATAGGCTGGAGATGAAGATTTTACTGTTAAAAAAGGTATCTATACTAAAAAAGAAAGAAAATGATGCTTTGGCCCCAGAATCATGCCTCATTGGATGAAGGCTTTATTGGTGGCACTGCTGCCGTTTTCGCAGTAGTTGTATAAATTTATTATACTGCAACTAGAATCTCAATACACACCTATGCATGCACAGAATTCATAAATAAACACAGCAATAAATTAGTTAGTTTTATTTATAGTGCTTGATTGAAACAAAGAAATAATACTGTTTCAACAAAGGATTTTAACATTGATCTAAATTACTAATGAAAGTGTTAACGGAGTAAGAGCTCTATAAAGAGAATATTCATTTTTAAAAAAAAAAGTTTTACTGTTATTATTTAAAAGATATAAATTGTATTTACTTTTAGTTTTAATTCTGATCAGAAAATAAAGGGCATTTTATGTAATAAAAAACATGCAATATTTGGAATAGAAAAATAAATCCTTACCAAATTAATCTTTGTTTCATTGTCATTTTCCTTGTCTTTATTTTCATTTGCTTTGTCAGATACACAAACAATATTCAGTTTCCGGGCAAGCTGTTTGGCTTCTAGCAACTCTCTTTGGTGGTATTCAATAATGCTGCTGTCAACAGGACATAACTAAAAGACAGAATATTCACTTATTTAGAAAGAAATAACTTTAAGATTAACTGTTTAATGAAAAAGTTTGAGAGTTAGCTAAAAAATATTCTAATGTAGGATATTTAAAACGTGAAATTAGCATTGCTAACAGTTGAATTGTTTTTCTGGTAAATGAAATATCATCCGTGTTGTCATAATCAAAATTAAACAAGAAAAAAAAAAGAAAGAAAAAAAAGCATAAAACATCTGAAACCATCCAAATGTCCAAACTTAATTTTTTGGTTCAATAATTTTCATCTAAAAAGCTATCTTGAGTTCAAATTTCATTGCAATCAGTTCAGCTGTTTTGACATACCAGTGGGAATACACAAATGGCATTGCAATTTTATGAGTACAGATATAAAATGACAGAGTCAATGGAAGTTTTGCAGAAGAAGTCCAGTGAATTAAAACAAATTTAGAAAGTCAAAAGAGAGCAATATTCATTATGTAATAACATGCAAGCATATTTGTGTCTGTATTAAATGAAGAAAGGTGAACACAGACAAACACTTACATGAGAGTATAAATCCTCCAACTCAATCAGGCCATGTTTCAACAACAATGCTGCAACTTGGTACAATGACACTGGAGTATCTTCAGCAGCAGACTAGAAACAAAACATTAATAATCAAAAAAGCTTTGATAAAGTTTGGTATGAAAATTATTAGAATTCAGAAGAGAAATTTCAATTTAGAAAAAATGCTTGATGATCAATTTTAGTGTTAGGAAAAAATCATAATAGTTTCAAGTACCTAAGAAAAACTAAAAAAAAATAGTTGTACAAGACTACTATTCTATTGATTCAACAATATGACTATCTTAAGGAAATGAACAGAACTAAAGTTATGAAAGAATAATTTCTAAAAGAATTAGGAGATCAGCAGATATTGTTTTGCTTACTGCATATGTACAAAGTTGTAACTATGGGAACAAATATAGTGCAGATAGAAGATCAAGCCAGTTAAAGAAACAGTTGGAGTGATATATTTTTTTATAGTATTTCTAAGAGAACACTTTCAGTTTTTCTCAAAGGCTATGAGACACTTTAAGTACAAGCTATTCCAGTTTAAAAGAAAAAAATGTCAATGCTAATTACCTGATAGAAATGAAATTTGAATCCGAGCACATGGCACAGGGTCTTCTGCTCACTCATATATGCCCGGAACAAAGAGATATAAAAGTGTTCATATTCTGGACGGCATTCAAAAGATTCCAACAAAGTATCAAGAACTCTATTGGGATCAAGATCAAAACAACCTGAGATAAAAGGAGAAACAGAATATTGATAGAAAAAATGATTCAGATCAATTGCAATATTGAAAATATATTCTAATATGGATTATAAAAAGACTTTGATGAATTGGCTATATATTTTTCAATATCATTTGAATTACAAAAGATTTAGGTACAGTTATAACAAATTTAAAAAAGTAATGTAACATTTTTCTTAGTATGAACTTGCTAAACAATGTAAGTATTAAACATAACATTAATTAAGATAGTAAATATAATATAATGATAGCTGACATGCTAATAGCTCTTACAGTTTATTTAAAAACTGGCATACAGACTGAAGAAAGCATTCATAAGAATTCATAATAGGAAAATTATTAAACAATAGTTTCATCATAAAATTTGACATTACCAACTTACCAATAAGTGACTTGATGCTTTCCAATACCTGTGAGAATGAAATACTCTCAGAAAGGTCCTGATTAAGTTCACTCATTAATTTGGCATAACCTTCGCTTTCTTCTCGAAGAAGGTTGAACTTCTGTTGTTTGTAACTGTGACAAAGAAGACATTAGGCATAATGAGTACAAAGATTAGCAGGGCACAAAAGTGTAAAATACCTGTAATTCAAAGCAAACACTACAAGTTTGCTATTTTGAGAGAAATTAATTATGAAAGATTTCAAAATATTATTTAGTTGGCATTTCAATTGGAATAAACTCAATAAGAAGTTCCATATAAACATGGTGAAGAGGATCAATATAAAATAAAAGGTCAAAATTGATAAATCTCTAGTCCAGTGGTTTTGAAACTGGAGTCCGTGGACCCCTGGGGGTCTGACAAATAATGCTCGGTGGTCCACAGAAGTGTTTCTTCAAAACCAGACATTGCAAATATTATGGCAGAGAAACATCATTGGTCGCACAGCTATCAAAAAACATAATTATTGTACACAGACTTGTACCATATATTAGAATTCAAATAAATGTAATCCATTTAGATTAAAAATTATTTTTAAAAAAAAAAAGGTCAAAAATTGTTTATTATAGTAGTTCATTGATTACAGTCTAAAAACTAAATGCTAAAAAATACTTCCTTTATAGAAGGTGACCTTGAGTTTTCAAAGTTTTGAAACTACTGCTCTAGTCAATAATTATTGCATTATGAAACATTAAAATGTTTTATTCAGTTTACTTATTGGTGCTTTTTCAAGTTTCTAAGAAAGGGTTCAATGTAGCTTAATGGAACATGGATGGATGATTAAAAAAAAACATGTCAATGTAGACCTCCTCTGTTGTGATTCGATATAGTGCGGTTTGCGATATAAGGAAAGTGGGTTGTGGAACCCAACATTTTTGCCTATATTATCCTCACTTGTCCAGAAAACCACAAATAAAAACAGATTTATAATGTAAAGCACCGTAGATAGGTATGTTTCTATTAGCAATTTCTTTGAACTCAGCCTTTAAGCTTTTGCACTGGGGAAGTTCTAAGATCACCAGTTTTCCCTCTGAAGTTTGACCGTGGGTACCCAACAGCAATTAACATCAAACTGATGGCTGTAACTAATGTGTTTCAAGTTCTTTGCCGTCTTTTACCTATTGCCCATACCCGCCCCACAGTTATCGCCAATGTTGTCAAATTTATTTTCAAGTTTACATCTAATATGGAGTCAAAAAAACATCTAAATTCTCCAGATATAGGAAATATATAATATTAGCTCTTTGGTGACTGCCCCCAAAATCCTCTATTTTCACCATTGCCTATTCAAACAAATGTAACTTGGTTTGATTTAAGTATACCCATCATGTTATATATCATTTTAAACCTTAATAAATAAGCTAAAACAACTGAACTGTTTTTGGTTCCATTTATGTATATTTATTTACTGATAATACCTATTACTTGCAATTTGCATATGGCGCAAAACTACTAAATATGGACTCAACAGTAAAAAATATATTAAAAATATGGTAATTTGTTACATTAAAAAAAACAAACTTTCTATAAACAAAAGAAAGCTTATCATGCAATGAAAATACACAAAATAAATCAGCCAATTATCTTTTATTCCCTAACAGTTATTGATCCCTCTCTAAGTGGTGTAATAAGCCTATTATTCTACAACCTATCATTTCTATATACAATACATAAAGTAATTATATATACATTTATATTATACATATGCTTTCATTTGACTTCTCTTCTCCCATTTCCTCTACTGTCTGGAATAATTGGGTCATCATGCATGACTGTTGGGGGGATGACAAATGTATATAAAGAATAATCCGAGTGATTTTTCAATGATACTACTACACGTTTCTAGATAATGTTTACGTTTTGACACATTTGGCTTCCATCTATCTTGATTGTTTTTTTTCCTTGTATTTCCTTCTTAAAAATATTACTTATTTAATTATTATAAATTAAATAAAAATATTACCTATTTTATTAAAAATCCATCTAAATAGTAATTTCTGACACGTAAATGCAACTAAATTGGCAACAGTGGATTGCGACTTGGTTATAATGCAGTCAGCTTTCTTGGACCCCAACACCCGCGTTATACTGGGGGGGGGCTACTGTATTGCAAACTTAAAACATGCTGGTCTTGCTAAACAAAATTAGAATCATAATATATTGATTCTATTTATCAGAATGTGGTGTTAATAGCTGAACTTGCAATTATTCTATTAGATATATCATTTCAGCAGTCTAGTCTCAAATTTCTTAGATAAAACAATGCCACTTCAAAGTTTATAAATCATCCAGAACATTTGGTGTTACTTCTCCAATGGCTGCTATTAATATATTTAGCATGACAAAAACTAGTTTCTTTTCAATGAATATAAGGCTAAACATTTGAAATGCTAACTAGTTGCTTTTTAAAAGAAACTGGATATCTACTTCAAGGTTTAGATAGACATTAATCAGATCGCAGATGTTGCTAGTTGTTAAGACGCAGAACATAAAACAATCAGATTTGAGCCTGCTAAAGAATCTGGGTCAGCAACAGAATCATTACAATAACCAGGGTCTTAAAGAGAAACATAATTACAGAGAAGAATCCATTATAGTACCTTAGATTAGAGAATGCTATAAAAGTATATAAAATATATGAATCAAAGTTAATATCCATGAATAAAAATTATATTAAACCTTTATTCATGAAAGAAATTATGCAAAGAAAGAATAATTTTTAAAAGTTAAAACTTTATCAGAAAAACAAATAATGAATCAAATCAATGTTGAGATGGCAGAAAACAATTACATTGTGATTAGATATAATTTTGAATTGCAAAATTAAAAACAATTCGACCAAATGGAAAATATCAAAGGGGTCGATTTAAATTTTTCAGAATTAGGTTAAACATTTTTAATGTGTTTTTAAACAATAAATATTTTCAATATACAGGAGATTAACATAAGATACAAATATTAGAACCAAGAAAATTGTTAATTTAATTTTGCAAGGATAGTTTATTGTAAGTAATTCAAGCAGCAGATTTTTAAATGAATATTTGCAACATATAAAAAGGATTTAATGGCCAGAAGTCATATGTTACTAATTTGAAAAACTGCTATAACATTTTTTTACAGTGCATCCACCCAACAGTCAGTTGAGAAATAAATTACATTTCAAATAAGAGGAGTAGTAGCAGACAGGGAAAATGAACTTCTCAAGTTCAGCAGAAAAAGAGAAAAGATAACAAGAGGCCATTCACTGTCCTCATTCACTCAAAATTGTCAGTAATGAGATTAACAAAACAGGGATCTTTAAATTTATACTGATTTTTCAAAGAAAGTGAGAAAATTTTTTTTTTTTTAAATGGTTATTCATTATAGCCTGTATTAATTTCCCAGAAACCTAACAGGAATTTCTCATTTTTAACTCTGAAGAGCATAATAAACATTTAAGTATAGCATGGCTAAGATCTTAATCAATAGTTGAAAATTACTTAATAAAATTCCTAAAAAAATAAAAGGTATGTTCTTGAACAAGAAATCTATTTAGAATAACTCCCTAGACTATAATCAACCACAACATTTTCATTGACAATGTCAAAAAGACAATTAATGACCCTTATATTTTCATTAACAAACTCTTGGAGATTATTTGTAATTACATTATCAGCAAAGAAGATGTAATGGAAAAAGTTTAGATGATAAAAAGCATTCTATTTTGTACCTTTCCAATATATTAATGATACAGAACCTAGCCTCTACATATTAAGTAAAAATCCAGAAAAAGAAAACAACAAAGTACAACAATTGTATATCTGACTTGATTTTTTTTTCTCATAAGTTTTCATTCATCTGAGCTAGACATTACTTGTGAGTAAAAGTTGAAATAACTGTTGGTAGAAAAATATTTACTTTGGAAAGTACAATATAAAAATGCATGGAGATTAACATGATAATATTCTACAGCCTGGCAGCTATGCAAGTTATGAGAAGCAATTATAGATGTTGGGTGTCTTTGTTTTCTATTCAAAAGGTGAAAAGCAATCAATACAATTTGGCAAGTGAAAAGATTTATTTGGGATATTAACAAGTTATACAGTTCTGGCAGATGTACAAATCTTTTTTATCTAGAAAAGCATGTCTGTCCAGAGTTGGATAAGCACCATTGTATAATTATCATAATATAATTAAAATAGGACGGATATTCAAGAGAAATGAGTTTGTAGTATTAGCTGGTAATTCAGTTCTCTCATTCCTTAGTTTACTATTCAAAATGTATTAGTCTTCATATAACCAGAAAGCAAAACATCTTTTTTTAATTATAGCAAACATAAATAGCCACATATACCAGAATTTAAACTAAGCGAATTAAGTGAAGATAGAGTGCCACCAATAATTAGCAGCCTCCACCCCAATTCATCTGTTTCATAGTTTGATGTATCTGCAACATTAAAGTAATGAAATCTAAAACCTAAACATTAAAAAAATCGTTAATTTGAAAATAGAGCCAAAAATGTACTTACTATAATTTTGTTTTAGTTTTGACATATTTCTGTTGGAACAGCTGCTTAGACTGAATAAGACCAACACATTCAAGTGTCTCCTGATCCAGTCGCTCTTTCAAGATGGACTCAGGAATGATACCCTGAAAAAATAAATAAATAAACTGATTACTACTTCAGTTAAAAAAATTTAAAAAAAATATTTTTTCATAAAAATGCTGTGGAGAAAAAAAGCATTATCATTTAGGTAAATGTCTACCTTACTAACTTTCAAGCATTTTTATTGACTGAATTTTAATATCTAATACTTTAATTTCCTTGTTTGAGAATAATGATATTTTGCAGCAATATATGGTGTAATGTGCATGCTACTAGAGAGATAAAGTAGATGGTTTCATTTAGAGTCTAGTTACTGTAACCAATATTTTACAATATAAGAAATTCATACTTAAAAACAAAACAGAAATATTTTCCTGAATTCCAATGGATCAGCAGTAAGTAAAAAGAGAGAAGATCTCACTTGTCAGAGAATGCTGTAGCTACCGGCATCAATAAGTTGTTTTATTTCATTTTATTTTTTGTTGTTCTTTTTAAGCAGAGTATATTTCTCTTCTTTCAGAATGTAGTGGATTACTATTTCTGATTAGTCTTTCTCATCCACTTGCAGAAATTGAATGGCATACTCAATTTCAATCTTTATAAATTTAGCTATTTGAGGGTACTAGATAATGGCTAAAATAGATAGATCATGTCATACTAAGCATCATTTCCTTCTAGACTGACAACAGAATAATCAATTCTTATAATCACATGGCATTTAGTTGCCTTTTACAAACATTAGACAAAAAGAAATATTCTTACCCACCTCCATGAAGTCTTTAAAAAAAAAACAAACCCAAAAACCAAACAATCCTTCAAATAGAACTTTCTATCCTTTGTATTTCTGTCCCTTTCGGTATGGGGGGATGTGATTAATAATTACTAACTATATTAAAGCTAGTAGCAAAGGTAAATAATAAAATTCCTAGGACATTCACACAACTTAATAATAAGAGACAATAAATAAAATCAGGATTTTGCTACTGGTAATCATTTAATCAAACATTGATGCATACTTTTTAAATAGCAGACAACAATTTTGGTAAACATTATAGATCCCAGGATTTGTCCTGGTGCTGGAAAAGTTCTGAAAAATATTGCTCAGGATTTGTTCTGTGACCCTAGTGCAGTGAGCTCAGTATTCGTCCTGTGACAATGTTGAGCCTGCCCTTGTGACATTAGGGAGATTTTTTTAGAACTGCCCGCACATACGCGTGCGATACCCCACACTAAAACTGACCTGGTGTCAAATCTGCCCTTGTGGGGAGTCAGATAAATACATATAGATGCATGTTTTGTAAAAATGATTTAATACAATATATATATATTAAAAAATCCTTTACGTGTGTATGCAGGAAAAATTGAAAATATAATTATTTTATTTAATATTAGATATAAGTGAAAAAGAAAGAAGTTAAATATTAAACAAACACATCTAACCCAGCTTATATAAGCTCTGAATTTATCCTTGAAGATATCAATTGATTCATCAATGAATCACAAAATGTGTACTGCATCTGTTCTTTCTGTTTTCATCAATGAAAACAATGTCAAGCTTTTATTTATTTCTACAATTACTAATTTTAAATTTGATAATAATCCAAGAATTGATAGAGAATAAGTTATAACAGTTCATTATATTAGCAGTATTTTTGCTTGCACATTCAGAATTGGGAACATATATACTATGGAAAAAATTATCTATGTAACCATCTATAAAAAAATAATGCAACAAAAAAAATAGTACAAAGTTTAATTAAATTAAAAAATAAAATAAGACAATCAAAATTGAAAATAATTATAAAAATTTATAATTTGTCCAGCTACAAAACACGAGAATTGAAAAAAAGCTTGCAAGTACTTACCACCATACCAGAAACCAACAGAAGAAATCGATCTCTTTGTTGCTTGTCATCACTACAGCTAGATTCTACATCTAAGAGAATAATGTAAATAAATTTCATAAGTAAAGATGCTTTTGAAAGATTTAACATAATAGTTCACTAAATAAAGTGAAAATAAATTATACAATGCATAAAATAAATGAGTCATACTGAATGAATGGCAGTATAGGTCATTAACATTGGCTAGTCAGCTTTCTACATAATTTATCACAACCTGAATTGTGATAAAGTTGACTTTTGGATGTACAGTAAGTAGGCATTGCAATTTGGAAGAAAAAAAAAGGTTATATTAAAAACAGACTTCCTTATAGCTTTATTTTTAACACAGAAGATACAAATACCATTACTGGAAATGTGTAAGCTGGATTACAATCCCAATTGCTCTATCAAAATTAAGTAGTGGAGATTATAATCTTTGTTCAAAAAATTTGAAAACAAGTCTAATACATCATT
>VCCN01003701.1:1639430-1654073 GCA_006491835.1 Architeuthis dux
TTACGTAGTGTGAACTTTTTTGAAAAAAATAAATGGTTTTAATTTGCTGAATATATATGAATAATTTCTATGCCGAAAAATTAAATACTTTTTAGAAGTAGAAGATATTTACACGTTGCAATCCATACCCTATCAGAGAGGGGGGGGGATTGTTTATAAGTACCCCTCATTTGCCTACAATTATAACATGGGGTTTGTTACTCAGTAATAGTTAGATGTAGTGGGATGCCAATGACCAGGACGCAATCAACCGGTCACCGGTTCATTCTTATCAGAGACATAATTACAGCAATAGTTTGCTATGATGAGGTTTTTTAAATTCTAAAAACAAACACTGATAAATCAACTGATAGCATGTGAAACAAATTTTCCAAGTTCAGTTAGGATATAGAAAAAGATAAAACTATATTTATTATGCTGTCAAGTTATGTATAGGAATATTAGCCTCATGATTAATGAGGAATATTTAAGTAAACATCAATCAATACATTAGCAGAGTGGTGACCATGAATTTTCAAGTTATATTCCACTTACCAAAGTTGATCAAATTTATCATCACAAATATCACAGATATTTTCTGTTTTTAAAGTAACTTATTAGTCAAGTCAAATATCACCAAAAGTTGGTCAAATCAGGAAGTAAATAAACCATTAACAAATTTAGTACCAAATGAAATGCATTTTTATGTAGTATAACAGAAAAGAAAAAAAAAAAAGATGTGAACCGTTAGGGAAAATATTTTTATAAGTACAAATGTAATGGGTGGTATTTAAGCAAAAGTAGAGGATTTCAACACTGCATTGTCTTTACTATCGGCCACAATGCTAAGTGCGGAGAAAGAATTTTAGTCTTAACTCGAGTATGTACAGGTGCACATGATAGTTACAAGCGAACAACACATAGAAATGAGAAGCAGCTGTTGCCACAAAGATAGTGAAGATCTCCAGAAGATATGGTTTGCTCAGCATGATCCCTTCCATCCAAATGTGACAGAACTAAAGCCACTTTTTACTGGCTTAACAGCTACTATTGATGACAGTATTCACTGCAATGAAGCTGGGGTGATTGGGCACAAAATTCAGACAAAACTGGATCATGTATCAGTTGAAGATGCGTCTGAAGCATTGTGATAAAATCAAGGCTTTGTTGTTCCTGGAAAAGGGAGTAATACTGCACTTTAGAGACGCCACGGAAATACAGAGTACTAATGTAATGGCATATCGCTGCTAATGCTCATTGCTGGTCGTGTAAGCATCATTAGATGTTTATTTTTTAAAAAATCTTTGAAATAATTTTTTATGGGTTAGTGTTCGGTAGGTTTAGTGTTAGGGTGGTTTGGGGTTAGTAGGTAAGTTAGTGTTATATTGTTTATTTTTATTTAAAAAGATATTTTTTTAAATATTTCATATGAGAATTTGAATCAAAATTGAGCCACAGCTAATGAGGCTTACAATGAGCATCACAGCCAGTTTCAGCGTAAAGCTACCATTAGTGTGGTAAGTAGTAATAAATTAAATAATTTATATAAATTAAACTACTTGTTCGTAGCCGGAACCGTCTGAGATTCTATCATTTTATGACTTATAGAGCATACCAACAAAATTTTGACCCTTAGAAATGCTTATTTCAGTGGCGTCTCTAAAGTGTAAAATTACCGAAAAGGGTATCACTATTGAAGAGAAAACAGTACACAGACTCTTTGGTGTTGTTCACTCGGCTTATTATGCTCATCGAAAGATCAGATGATATGGCAAATCATTTTCAATATGAACTAGCTCCAGTTGTTATGATATCCTGCCATGAAAATGTTATCCCAGGGTCAGACACCTGTGTGGAAATGTAAGTGACCCCGGTCACCTTAGGAAATAAGTATATGCGTAGGTGTCCAACAAATAGGATGTGAATGACACCTGCGTAGGCGTTAGAGAAACCTATAAAGCAGACCCGAATAGAAAAATCGAGATGCGAACAAAAAACTCAAGAGACCCAAGCAGCCAGGAGGCAGACCGCCTAGGGCTGGGAAGACATAAGCCCAAGTTCCCCTGTTGGGAACGGTCTCTCTCCCACTCTTCATCCACCGCCCGACAAAGTGTATGTTGTGTATGCTATGAAATAAAAATATGTCCAGATATTTTTACAAGCAAGTCTTCGAGTTTCCTTTCTATCCAAGTCCAGGACATTCACCCGCTATACAACACAGTTCCAACATCCTTGTTTAAGGGTTAGTTTATGTGCAAGCCAAAGGCTGCCCGTTTGATCTCAACTCCCACTAGAAAAAGACAAAGAAGATCAAAACACACCTGGAGCAAGGTAAGAAAGCCATATTGCAAATGATACATATGTGCTCATCCTGCGCTTGCATATAATGATGCTTCAGGAACCAAAGATACAGATGGGTGTAAAGTACCTCCTTAATATCAGGGAAGTAGGGAAACATTGGAAAATGACTGTGTTGGAAAACATCCTTGCCATCCATGCTTGGGGAGGTTGTGATACTACTTCTGCAGTTTATGGAAGAGGAGAAATTGGGGTAGTTAAACTAGTTCAGCAGTCAGAGGAGGCACAACGGATGATAGGAATACTGTCAGACGAAAACGGAAGACGTCACAACTGCACGGTTTAGACACACTGTTCTGATGTACGGAGGAAAGCCTGATGATTCCCTTTCAAGTTTGAGGTTCGCAAGCTTCATGAAGATGGCTGTGTCATCATCCAAGTTGCTACCTGTGAAGCTACCACCTACCGAGCGTGTATTTATGAACCACATCTGGCATGTTCACTTGAAGGTTATTCAGTGGAAGACATTGATGGAGTCAATTGCTCTGGGTATGGAAAATGGTGAAAAACAAAAATTGGAACCAATGACATATGAGGTTCCTGTACCAGATGATGTGACTGCAAAGCTTTGTCACAAAATCCATGCAATTCTAACGCATGCATTCTGAAATGCGTAATGGTCTGTGGTGATTGCTGTGGTTTCAACTGCTGTAGGTAACGGAGTGGGACAAAATTGATGACATTGCAGCTGTTTGATGTTTAATTTAAGCAAACTATATTCATATTTTACAATTTGTTTTTGTTTGTTTATATTAAATGAGCAGATTATTATAAAAGATACAGAGTATGTATAGCTTAATTGTGTTGTTGACGAACAGGTCAATCTAGAAGTGACAAGCCTGGCTGCTGCAGTGTCAAAGTCCACTTCTATTCTGACTGAAGGTGATTACTGCAACTATTTTATGCATAATCAATAAAAAAAAAAAAAAAAAAAAAAATATACTTTTTAGAATGAAATAAGGCCTTGCGTATTCCTGACATAAATTTTCATAGATATGTCAATTTAGCTCAGTCGGTAAGAGAGCCACCTGCCAATCAGTTGGTTGCGATTTCAAATCACGGTAGGGGAATGTTAATTGTACATATCGGTTTGGTTTAAAGTGTCTGGACAGACAAACGGTGAAGAGTTTACTCCTCTAAATTTGGTGAGAATTGTTCTTGTTCTTGTTCTGGTAGAAAAACAAAGTCAACTCCAGACTTGGACTGGAGTTTGACAAAACTCTCGAAAACGCTATTGGTGAAGTTAGAGCCCTTCAGTGGCAATATTGGTATCATCATCAACGATTTTGTGTTTTTGATTGACTAACCAAAAACTTGACTGAAAATACTAAAAGTACTACAATTTTGAATGTGCTGTAAAGAATTTCCTGATTTTATTGACACAACAAAAAAAAAAAATTAATAAAAAAACTGTAGATTGTTTCAGTTTCATTTTTTTTCTTTCGTTTTTACATATCTTTACTTACAGCCTTTCAGTACATTACTTGAGAACAGAATCGAACTGATGGCAACAGAAACAGTAAAAATCTAATTTTTTAAAACAGTAAAAATTAAAAAATTATCTATAAAAAAAGATTCTAATGCTAAGATTATTTCTCTTTTTATGGAAAATAGCAATAAATCATATTTTACCAAATGAATGAAAAATATTGGCAATTAGAAGTACTTTTTTTTTCTTTCAAAAAACATTTTTTACAGAAATTTAAAAATTAGCTTTTTCAAAAACAGAAGCAGAATTTATATGTTCATGGTCTTGACTTAATAATGTAAAAAGATCGGACCGATTGATTGAAAATAAATCAATGAAAATTTAATGAAATCATCAAATTTTTAAGGGGACAATCACAATGTCCCCTTAAAATGAAAAAATATTTTTTTCCGAAATTTTGAATACAAACTGATTTTTAAAAAAAAATTCATACTTTATTCGATCAGTATTGAAATTTTTTAATCAAATTCCAGGTGTTTTTTTGCTCGTTAAAAGGGAGAGAAAATTTACTCGTTAATACTGAGTAGGTTTACATCTGCGCGCATATTTACGCTATTTTGATTCAACAATATCTCCTGTTTTATAAGGTGTACACAAACAATTTTTATCTCATATTTCGCCAATCTTTCAAATTACTAATGACACTAATATTTTTCGACGAAAAAATTAAGTTTTATATGAACTTGACGTTTATTTTATCAAGGTGTCAAATTACTCAGAACTAGGTTACAAGGCCGCAGAAATACCAACGGACTTACCGGAAATAGACACCTTACAAAAATAAACGTCAAAATCGTCTAAAATTTAATTTTATTGTCGGAATTTTTGTGATATCAATAAGAAGAAAGATTGGGGGGAAATCTCGGATAAAAATTATTTGTTCAGACCTTATAGAACCGGAGATATTTTGTAAACAAATAGTGTAAAAAAAGCTGTAGCAGAGTAAACAACAGATTACATAATGCCAATGGTTTGCATTTGAAAATTTTCCAAATCTTTCGCGAGCTTTACACAGATTTAAAAATTTTACGAAAAATCGAATGTTCATTGGATTTTGATAAACATTTTCGGTACTTATATAATAAAGGACGAACTATTTTTTAAAGAAGTATCCATTCGAAATTTCAGGAAAAAAACTTTTACTTCATTTGATTTTTTTCTGTGTAAGAAAAAAGTCATAGTAAATTTAAAAAAAAAAAAAAAAAAATTTAATATGTTAATGAAATAAGTAATATTTTAATATAATTCATACTAATTAAATAATTCAATTCAGCTTTCTTATTTACAGAGTGAAATATTTTGCCTACGTTAATTTAATTTTTTAAAATTTGAACGAATAAAGTTTACTTTGTGATTTACCAACAATTTTGCATGTGTCGTCTAGTTCCGATTGTAAAGTTTCACACGCTCGCCCGATGTAAAAACGGCGCACAAATAAAAAGAAATAAGAGAATTAATGAAAAAAACAGGAGTA
The DNA here is from genome assembly GCA_006491835.1 of Architeuthis dux. Lineage (NCBI taxonomy): Eukaryota > Metazoa > Mollusca > Cephalopoda > Oegopsida > Architeuthidae > Architeuthis > Architeuthis dux. Next base: position 1,644,731 of record VCCN01003701.1, read on the forward strand.
AATACATAAATTATTATTGCTCTGAATAAATTAAATTGTTAAATAGTTTTTATTTTTTCGCAGTTTTAAACATCGAATGAGCGGGTGTGTGAAACTTTACATTCGGGACCACATTCCCTGCAGTGTGCCAAAATATGTTGGTTAATTAAAATAAATCACAAAAAATTAAACAAACAAATCTTTTATTTAGTTAGCATAATTTAAAATTTAAAATATTACTTATTTTATTATGACTTTTTTTTCCTACCCAGAAACCAAAGTTGTGACTTTTCTTCCTATTTCCCTTGTTTAGGTAGCGCACGATGACGCTACATTGTGACTTTTCTTCCTAGATTCGAAAAGTTGCACGATTGTCAAATCTTAAAGTAAACAATAAATAGGCAATTAAAAAATTGTTTTTTTTTCTGATGTAGATGTAAAATTAATGTTTTCAAATTATTTCTCAAATAAATATAAAGGAACCAAAATATTTCTTATTGTATTAGTTATTCACAGGAATATAAAAGTTTGAAGTGAAGAAAGGTGCATGTTTCTATAGGCATTGTCTAAACCGGGAGCTCAGGTTTTAATAAATACCCCGATTAAATTGCTCTCTCCTAAAAACAAAAGTATAACAACGGGAACCGGTGAGCATTTTGTTTTAAAGGAAGCAGTTTAATTAAGTTTATTGCATTTTTACGAAATAAAAATATGAAAATGTTATAGAGAAAGTTACATTACAATCAGTAAATAGAAAAGTATAATTGGAGGACAAGCAACAAGAGTAATATTGTGTTTTAACACTTGCACAATATGGCTACTACTCAGTGCACTACTACGACTGTCTGTTTTTATTCGAACTCAACAATAAGTGATACTTTTCTTCTATTTACACAATATTTTTAAACGTCTTTTAATAATCATCATTACAATCATGAGCATAGAAAGTTTAAACATTTCTTGAACCTTCTGACTCGAATGTGATATCAACAACATGGCAATTTTGCAGCTTGCACAAAGAAGCATAAAAAAAACTATAACGGTACCCGAATGTAACTATAATTTGACCCATTTTCATTCTACGGATGGTCAATTGTGAAGGAAAAATGTACTCGTGTCCCCCTCTGTAAATCTCAGCGGTAAAGAAAATCATAAGAAAAGTAATGATGTACAACTGCATTATAAAAATTCGACGTAAAAAGATTTGATTACGAATTTTATAATAAAATGAGTATATCTATAAAAACAAAACAAAAAAAAAAAAAAACAATCATTCATCTTGTGGGTGCCTTTACGTATTATTTATACGTCGGTTTCTATTAGTTTTCATGGTACAAATTCTTACATTTAATTTGTTTTAAGCAAACAATAGTTTAGAAGAATACCTCTCAAAAGTAAGGGATTACATTAAAAACGGTTTTATGAAGTGAACTTAAACATCTTAGAAATAAAACATTACAGCAGTTTTATCCATTTAACAAAAATACAATTTTGGTAAAATTCAACAATTTGTTTAAATCCAAATTTAAACCACATTAATTAAAATCTTTACAATAGAACCACGTGATATATTTGTTTCTCAAATAAAAAGCAAAGTATTTTCTTTGAAAAATCACGTTTTTATTGATAACAAATTATCTTTAATCATTTAATTATAAGATGAATTGTCAATTATATGTGTTGCCAATAAACAGGACAGAAGGGGAAAAATCAATTTTCACAAATTACAGAACACTTAGAGATTAAAGGATAATGCTTTCCCTTTAACTTTGACATTTCTTTTTACAAACTTAAAATATTCACATGTTTTCATTCTTTATTTTATTGATAGATCTTTTTGAAAATTATAGAATCAAACTATCAGAAAGGAAGACAAGAGAAGTAGAATACTTTTCATATATTTTACAAAACTCAATGTAATTGAAGCCTAGACAATTTTATTTTTCATTGAATAAATAAGCTCACTCATGTAACAAATTATGATATCTTTAGAGGATGTCTGCAAATCGATTGAAGTTGTTGCTTAAAAAAAAGCTAAAAAACAATGTCACCCATTCTACTAATTTGTCAGTCCAGTGAAACAGATAGTTTAAAATCAAAGTGAAAAATGAAATATTCTAAAACGTTCGAGACTGTAAAAATAAAAAATTATGACTAGTTACCTAATTATTATGTTTATTTTGACATAAATCAGACTGTCAGCTATAGAGTGGTATATACCGAGTGGATATTGTGAATTTTAAGAAGTGGTGGGGGATTCTTTTTATTCTGGTTAAAACCAGTTTTTTCTTCTTTTCCAATGAATTTAAAGTCACAAGCCTCCATATGGCACTTAAGTTATGAGTATCTGCTATGGCACCCACCATTCACAGCATAATCAATTATGAAAAGTAAAACTGAAGTGAAATAAGGAGCATTTGAGGAAACTTCTTCAATAACAGATTTAAGGCGCCATCCATATTTGGCTATCAATTATCAAATGTAAGTCCAACTAGCTTGCTTTACTCATTTCCCTCGGCTCTTTTCACCAAAAATCTCTTCCTCGGGCACAAATGATCTTCAAGACTAAGACAAATACCAAGAACTTGTTACTACTATTATGATTTGCACTTATAACTCAATGAAAAAAGCAGAAGACTATGAATCAGTCTATGGCCTCCTTCAAATGTGACCATGTTGAGAATAGCTGATATAAATTGAAATGTCTAGCACTTCATTTTAAGTACTAGACTAGTGAGACTCATAACTTTAGCTCCTCAGAAAAATGAAACTGACAATAGAAATTAGAGAAATAGTCCTCTACTAGTAAAATTTGCTTAAATACAGTTAATTCTAGAGTTCCTTTGACAAGACATTTCTATTTTATAAAATCTTAAAGATCAAACGGCAATATCTGGTATACACTGGTAGGAGAACGATTGGCTAGATTTAAAAAAAGAAAAAAAGGCTGTTGTTCAAATAATGCTGTTCTTTAAATTTATATAGAAATATTTATTGATGTGGTTGTTCATATTTTGAATTCCTTGGTCAGCCATTTGTCACCATGTAGTTCTAGCTGATTTTCTGCGTTAAATCTAAAACACATGGATGGCGTAAACTATTTTTTTTCAGTGGCAAAACTACCGTGATAATGACAAGTTTGTTGCTTTGATTTGTTCTGTAATTGACTTATTTATATTTTCACCCCAACATAAATTTAACATAGACGCTACAGAAAGAGTACAAAGATGATCCCCAGCATCAAACACCTGTCATATTCAGAAGAATACGGACGAACCTGTGATCTACTAGAAATATACAGGATGACCTCAGGTTTGCACGCCATTGACCAAGACTAAGTGCAGCATCTGTCCCTATGCAGTGCAACCAGAGGTCATAGGAAGAAGCTACACATTCAAACAAAAGTCAGATAACACTTCTCAGACAGATCCGTTCCTATCTGGAATAAGCTGCCAGATGCAACAGTCCCTTCTCCAGACAAACATTTAAAGCAAATCTTGAAAAAAGATCTGACACTAAATGTCTGAATATGAATGTTCGAACTAAATAATAAAAAGCAATCAAAACAACTGACTATCTATAACTCTAGCTTGGAGAATTGGGATATGAAGTCTCCCAGTTGACTATGAATTTGAATTTTCGAACTACATAATAAAAAAACAATCAGAACAGAATCTCAAAACCACAATAGGAGTCTATAGGTTGACTGAATGTTGTCCTGCAAAATTGTGTTAATATCTGATCAATGTGTTGTATAATTATACTTTTTGGAGCATATTTAACATTTTTAGCTATACAGCCATTCTAGCCATTCAAAACGGCTGTTCTCCTATTGGCATATAACCAAAGATTGCTGGATCAAACTTATCTTAAATATTTTGCATATAATTTTATTCTTAATTTCTTATACGAAATCACATTTTTTCTTCCTATCTCAAATGAACTCATGTTGTGTTGCACTCTAGTCTTTGTAGTAATCAGTTACTCTCCACATCTAAGTTTTCATTCTCTTGAATTGTCTATTTTTCTTGTTCTGACACATGTCAAATTAATAACAGTAAGAGTTACAAAACCTTGTCTTCCTCGCCTACACCCAGGGATGTAATTCTTAACATTAATAACTTGATTACATATACTTTAAAATAGTTGACAATTGCAATAACATAAATTAATGGGTCTTAACTTAGGTTACCTTAAGGAGGAAAAAAAAAAAAAAAAAAAAAAAAAGAAAAAAGATTGCTAATAGTAATAAGTTTCATTAAATAAAAAGTTAGACATATCACAGGAGGTATACATCACACACCTCTTGACAAAATCTAGCAATTTGTATGCCACTGGACATCCATAAAAATCAAGTCGATCCATCAGCATAAGATACCAACCAAGTCAATACAAGTGTTTTTTTTTTAGTAGAGAAACATTTAATAATGGCATAAAATTGGAACAAAAGACAAAGTGTGGCGGCAAAGAAATAAAGAGAAAACATTTTTGAAATGTAAATTTATGAAATAAAAACAAGGATCTGGAAAACTAAAAAAGCAAGAAGAGGAAATACGTTTATTGTTAATGTTAGTGAAGAGAGAAAACAAAAACACATGACAAAAAAAAAAAAAAAAAAAAAAAAAAAAAAAAAAAATCAGTTTTTTTCTTCTATTTAAAAAAAAAAAAAAAAAATTATTTACAGGTTGATTATCTTGGTCAATCCTAAACCAATATACACTAAATTTATTGACACAGGGTATAATTTATTTTACTGTAGACAAAGATGCAAGAATCTGATCGCTTTCACTTTTTTCTTTTACCCAAACAAACTAAGAAAAAGTACTTTTATTAACGACGAAACCAACCAATTTGGATTTTTCTCTCCAAGGGAATTTATCAACAAATCCGTCCTTAGACCATCTAAATGTCAAATAGATTTGTGTTAAAAGTTGACACACGTGTCTAAATATTACGATTTAGTAAAATACTAAGGACTAGTAACTAAAAATATTATTTGTGCCTAATCAACATTTTATTGTGTAGTGCATCTTCCTTTTAGGCTTTTTACTGATTTATACAAAGGACACATTTTGTTACGTTTTCTCCTGTATTTAAGCCGATTTATTTAATCAATTGAAGACAAACTTAATTAATATAGCTTTAAAATATTTTACTGTTAAAAAAAAAAAGTCAGCAAAGACGCTTAGTACGTTGATGAATTTTTGAGAAAACGAAAATCCGAAAACAAACCAACATTCTTTTAAAATTTTAAAACCACCAAGAAAAATCGCCAAACTTTGAAAGGTAAGCAATAATTAAAAAACCAACAATTACTGTACACAGAATTAACGTTAACGTATAGGACGATTTTTAAAATAAACTTCCATGTGGGCTGAGAACCTTCTCAACAAAATAAAAGCAAGGATCCACAAATAAATAAACATTGTTCAGTTAAATTCAATCGTCAAACTCCGGTTTCTTTTTCTCTCTCTTCGTCTTTTGATGCCCAGCGTGGTGTTACGTCTGAAAAACTCTTCCTTTAACTTGATCATGTCTATGCAAGCAAAATTATCGTACCCAGATTTTTTCGCTACTAATTTGCGCATCATTCTGACGAAGACTGAGCATACTTACAATTCGAGTTTCCCATTTTTTTCCCAGTTTTTACAGGCTTCCACGGTTATTCGTATGGCAGCCATTATACTTGGGAGCACAAATGTCTACAAACCGGAACAGGTAATGACGTCACGACTAACGATTTGTTTCGATGCGATTTTTTCGTATGTTTTTTTTTCTTTTGTTACGATTTGGTGTCATTTTTGTTTCTCAGTTCTAGTTTCTCTTTCCTATATAATATTATTTATTGGGAAACATCAACTTATAAAAATAAGTGTCTGCTATTGTCGATGACGGTCAGACAGACACCGTGTAATCAACTTGAATTTATTCGAATTTTCTCTAACCATAAATAAAGGTTCTGCTTTTTTTCACTCCAAATCAAACAAAACTAAAAGTTATTTTCCGCTATTTTGTGTTTAATTTGATACGGCAAATTTAGATGGAAAAAAAAACAACTTTTATTTTAATGTAAGTTTTTAGGATAAAAAAAATGTATAACAACTTAACAAATAAATAAAAAAGCCCAACCTGAAAAAATTGTCATAATTTTGCAAATGCCAACATTGCATTTGAATTTTATCAAATATTTCTTAAATTTTTACAATTTTCAATGAAAAGACTATAAAAACACGCACACATACATAAATATCCAAAAACATTTTCTAAGAGAAAGAAAACAAGCAAAAAAAAACCCAGTTTAATTTTTTTAAAAATTAATTGTACAAATATTTGGAATTATGATTTCTATGTTTAAATCTTAAACTCTTTTTGTCTTTGTATCTAATTATTGCAATTATTGTAAGCAAGAGCAATTGATACAATTTTTTTTACGCACGCACGGATTTACATTTTACCAATTTATAGAAAGGAACTTTTATTTTGCCAGTTAGTTAGTTTCAGATAACTTTTGTAGATTGAAAATACGATGCGTATTTAATTAAATTTAAAATCTGTACAAATTAAAGTAAATTTGAAAATAACCAAGATTGGTCATCAATCAATTAATTACTTAACATTAACAACTTCACAAGCAAATTTTAATTATTGAAATACTGATTTAAAAACCCGAAGAAAATTGCTAAAACTTTCATTGGCCTAGTTCAAACAACTTTCGTTGAATTTTTAATGTAAATAAATTACTTTATTTTTATAGTATTTAAACGTTTCTTGGTAGTGCCACAAATACATAGTTAGTGAAAAAGAATTTTAAATGCATGGAGGTAAAAAAAAATTACAATTCCAGTTTTTTACGGAATTTTAAATTTCCCTAATTTTTTTTATTAAACCATAAAAATTTCGATTTAAAAAAAATTCTGATTTTTATAAATTTTATAGATTATTGGTATTTGCTTAAATTTAGAATTTCATAATTTTGAATTTTGAAATAAGATTGTTTTTATCATTTCCCTATTGTACAATCGATTCAGTGCGGAGTTGCAATATGGCGGCGCCCATGGTTGTCAATGCGGCATCTAATGTTGATAAGAAAGTAATCAAGAAATTGAATCGATGTCGACACACTCTCCGAAAACTGGACAATGTCGATACTTCAGAGGAGCCGACTAACGTAAGGAAACTTGTTGTTGGTGTCTTTCATTGTGCATTTTGTGATTAATTTTGAACCGGCTGATGCTCGATCAATTGCAATGCAACACTACATTTTGTGTTTGTTTTTTTTGACAGAATGTAAATACGCTGAGAGATAAATTCATCAATTTCGAGAATGTTTCTTCTTTATCTGGGATTGTTTTACAATACAAAGTTAAATCAAACACATTTTGATAACATCCCATCAAGGAAGGTCTCACGTGGGTAAAAATATAGAATTAATAGAAACAAATATGATCTACTACTACTACTACTACTACTGACTGTTAAATCAACTAATTAATAAATAAATAAACAGAACAGACCAATATCGATAAATGTATGTAAATCAACATGAAAATGTTAACAAAATCCATTACTCTATCTTGCTTGTTAATCGAATATTTATTAGGTACAAAGATTGTTTCTTTTTTATTAAATTACTTTCAGTTCACCTCCCCCTACTATTGGTTGTTCTGTTAAAATACAGTTGTCTGCACTTTTATGGCTTTTTCGGGAAATATCTTAACGCTCTGTTTAGCATGACGAAAACGGGGTATTGTGTTCTAGTGCCCTGTGTGTCTGTGTCCACAAAGTTAATGACTAATCTTGACCAAAGTGTTCAAGACATTTTTAGGCGATCACTACCTACCATACTTTAAATTAGAATGTATTTCATTCACATCTTCCTCGTCTGTTTTCGTATTTCTTTTACTAAAAAAAACACATATGAAATACATGTTTACGGGGGTTTTCTTCATCACTAGTTACTTCCAAGTGTTGACACATGCGTATCCCCCCCTGCCAAACTAAGCTAAGCTGCTTAACTTAGTCTGGCATAGATCAGATCAAAGTATCAAATACTGGCACTCCCCTTTTCTCACTCTCTTAGTTTTGCAGCTATAGTTAATTTGATGAAATATGAAATTATTGAATTTAACAAAACATCTATCTTTTTTTCATCAAGACAATCTGAATAAAGATATGTTGCCGATCATTCGGTTTATGTTGGTAAATTCAATAGATAAAAATAAGGGAAACTACTCCCACTTGGTGCATTACAACATATTTCTTGCAGTCTACATCTGTCCACCAATATATTAATTCCAAAAGATTAGGGTCAGGATTATGATGCACCAAGCGGGAGTAGCTTCCCCTTATTTTTATTTCTTGCCTTTAACAATATAAAACGAAAGATCGCTGATATTTTTTTAAAGCTATTTCTTCTTTTCAAAATAGTCACTTCTGAAATATTTTGCCCAATTTGGAGATTTTGATAATTGACGTAAATTAATGTAACTCGTAAAACAAAAACAAAACCTTTCTTATTTCTAAGTATAGGCTTAAGGTTGAAGAAGAGAATTGAATTTTGAAATGTCATGGATTTTTCTTTTAAGCAAATTAGTTTTGAATTCTTTGTTTACTTCAAGCCTGACAAATCAAATTGATTCTAGTTACACAAGTTATCTAACTACCCACAGATAATTTAATGATACTCTTGCCACAACCAATATTTAGCCACAGACAATTTTTTCCACAGTCAGAGCTCTGCATAATGTAAGTGACAGTCAAGTAGAGAAGAATAGTAATAGTGAATAAGGTAAAAACTGATGACCGCCCAAATTTGCTTTTTAATGTGATGCTTGATTTAGTATAGACTAAATTCTACACTAAACTAACATTTAATAGTCAATAGTGTCAGACTTTAAATAAAGACAATGTTTACAATTGATTGTTTGCTACCCAATAAGTTTTGTATACCTGTTATTTTTACTACATATTTAACATAAAACCATTAAATTTTGACCGTATCTTATGAGGAATCAACTCATGATTATTGTCTTATTGTGTGTAAACTACAGCACTATGCTGCTGAAAATAAGAAATAGATAATTATTTAAATAATTAATAGAAATTAACTTTGAATTTGTAAGCAGCAATTTTAAGTGAACTGTTCTGAATAAGGAAGGTGTTTTGGAACATTTTAAAAGATGTGTGTTTGAATGGGGACATAATAGGTAAAAATGAAAATTAAATATTTTCAATTTCCTTAAAGACTTGAAGACTGTTACTTGTATCTTTTCTATAGTGTTGGTAGTCCAGTAGAATTTGTCTGAATTTATACATGAACCTTGAACAAATTTACATAAAGATGAAACTTGGTATATAGATAGGG
>VCCN01003701.1:2059962-2074869 GCA_006491835.1 Architeuthis dux
CTTTGTGTACTCATCAAATATTTATAAGTATAATATTGCATTGTAATAGAATATACCATATATCCTCCTTATTATCTAACATTCCTAGTCAGTAGTAAGATTCAAGCCTGCTAACAACTATCCTACGCTGAAGCACTTTCGTATAAGTATTAACCTCATTATAGTCTGGCATAAGGGCAGAAGTGTGAAGCACTCGGTGAGGATCGAAATTACTACTAATGGTCTGCTAGATTAGCACGGCGCAAAGCCACAGTAAGAGAACCCTTATGAGGATCGAACTCACAGCCCGGTAGTAATGATCCCTTTAGAATTCTGGGGATTACAGCCTATTTTTTTTATTTGAAGGGATAAGACCAGTGAATATCCAGCAGGTAAATCGCGGATTAAAAATACTGTGATTATCGCAGATTTCACAAATACATAGTTTCCGGATTACGAGAAATAGATGAAGTGAAAGAAAGCAATTTATTTTCAAAATCATTGAAAAAAATTGCATTGAAAAATACAACTAGGTTAGTTAAGAAATCTTAATTTGATTTTCCCCATCCGGAAATGCCAAATGCATCACCCACCATCTTGGGCGCAAAGATAAGGCATTTGGGGACCGTCAAGAAGAAAAAAATTGCCATTTCCACCCTCACTGCATTCTACCTGTTTATGTGAAAGATTTTCCTATCGTTGATTCGCAATGTTGATAATTTAGATGGGCATTTTATTTTGGAAATAAAACATGGAAGAAAAACTAGAGATGGTTATCTTCCAAGTGCACAATCCAGTACATGCTTTATGCTTGTAGTAAATGAACTTCATGCACGTGGTCACCTCCATCGTAATGTTAGACTACATCTAGTACGTTGATTTTTATTGATAGGAGGCCGATCATTAAAGGTTTGCGTTGTACAGATAAGAAATCGAGATGTGCTGTGAGCAGAAAGCCAAATGTTATATAAATTGTGCGTCTTATAAAACTGAAATACGGCAATAATATACTCTCTCTCTCTCTCAGAGATTTTGTATGAATTAAAATTCTTTATCGAAGGGCAATGTCTTTCAGTGTAACGAATTCGCATGGATGACTTTTTGCGATCGTTAGATTTCCGAAGTCTTCAAGCTAACTTCTATCGGCCATTTGCTTTTAAAGATCTTCTTACCAGGAGTCTTTTTGGGGTGGTACATATCTTAGGTTGTGACAATATTTTACGGAAAAAGTTATCAACACTATGTTTAAAATGAATTTTATATATAACTCTAGTCAATGACCCGTCGCTCAGCTGACGGTTATCATGAGTGTGCAAAGGAAAAAAGAATATGTATCATTAGGTAAACTGATTTATTGTTTAAGGGGTTATTTAAGAAAAGTTCAACACAAACCCAACAATACTTTAACGACCTTATGTTAGATCGAATGATCATTGTCTTTAATCAATATAAGCTTGTGTTGCTGGCCATTACTACTGTCACTGGGTGACCCTCTACGCCATATGTCAAACTAAGCTGTATATACACTGTAATTACTGAATCAGAATATACTTGATAGCAAGTTTAGCTTAGTTTGACACAAGGCCACTTATAGTGAGGCAATCGAGCTCATTACATAGGTAAAGGCCAGCATCATTACTACACTGATTGTGAAACTAGAGGTTTCATGAAATTACAGAAATGTTTAGGGATTTCACAAAATCCCTAGGGATTTCACGAAATCACTAGTTTAACAATCTTACTCTAACATATCTATCTATGTATAATTATATATGGTTATGCTATCCCTATGTGGAGATTATATATACACACGCGTGCGCCAAAGAAAGACATGTAAAAAAATACTCGCGACAAAGGAGAAATTGCAAGCAGATAACCTCGTAGATAAAAATAATCAAACATTTCATGACGTCGTTAGTTGTTAACTTGTTTTTTTTCTTTTTTCAAGTTAAATTCACCCCTCGCAAATAAAAAAAAATGCAGACTCTTTTTTTTATTGCTAATATTGCTTTTGTTGTTGTGTGAATGGCCTTGTGGGATTTGTCACGTGGGCTCAAAATGGCCGCTTGGGATTTGCTTTTCTACTTTCTTTTACCTACTTCAGTAGGATACTTACACCGCTTATCTTGAATTCTCCTTTTTAACATTAAAAAAGTAAGTAAATAAATGGTTGTACTATTTCCATTAGTTTTTTTTCCCCCTTTCCTTTTCAATTTGTTTTTATTCTTTTTCAAAGTTTGGTGTAGTTTTTCACTTTTTATTTCATGCCTTACATCGTTAGGCTTGGTCTGTCCACAGTCGCGTTGTCTCCTCCATTAAGTACAGCTCAGTAACATGGTTCGTTATCATATTTTTTCTTTCTCGATATCCTTGGCTGAAATCAAGAACATTCAATCTCTGTTCTTTTTTTAGTTTATGTTATATTTTTTGATGTTGTCATATCTCTCTATCTATATATCTATATATCTACAATTTTCTGTCTTTCCTGTCTTTGTCTAAATCAATGCTATAGTCATTATTTTCTGTTAGTTGGTTACTTCTGCCCCCGACTTGATTTTTCTTTCTTTTACATTTTTCATTTTTTCTACTTTGCATCTTGTTATTTTTTCTTTCTAGCTATCTTTCCTCCTTTTCTTTTTAATATTCCCCCTTTCTTCTTCATTTATTCTCTTCCTTTATTTGTTTTACCTTCGTCCTCCCTTCCTTGAGCTTATTCCTTCTTTTTGTTTCCTTTTCGATTTCTTTCGTTCTTTTACATTTTTCATTTTGTTCTACTCTTCATCTTTGCCCTTTCTTCGTTTCTCACTATCTTTCTTTCGTTTCTTTTATTTTTCCCTTTTCTCTCTCATTAATCCTCTTTCTTTCTCTAATTCTTTCACTTCCATTCCTTCGTTCTTTCCTTCAAGTTTCTTTCTCTTTTCTATTACACTTTCGCCTTTCTTTCTTCTCTCTTTCTTTTGTCGGTTTATCATTCCCTTGGTTTTTGTTTTCTTTCTTTGTCTTTCTTCCCCTATAACTCAATCTATCACCCCACAACTTCTTTTCATTTTAATTATCCAATTTTCTTGTCTTTTTACACTCTCCGTATTTCTCCTTTGTTTTTGTCCCCTACATCGTTTTGCTCATAATTTTATATGCCTTCTCTAAAAATCCCTTTCTTCCCTGTTCACCTCTCCAACACACTCAAGCACAACAGCGTACCCAAAGAACCCTCAACCCCTTTTGTCGTATCAACCCTTTCTCTTTTCTCAGTTCTTTGTTTATTTTCCATGTTTCAAACGTATTTTTTTATGTCACTTTTGCATCTTTTTGTTCTCTTGCAATGAAAACTTTGTTTTTACTTGATAACACAGTGATCGGCATGTCCCATTTTCTCTTTTATTATTTCGAAGATTCGTTCTTTGTTTACTTTTAATCCATGCGTTTCCTTTGCATCTTTCTAGAAACCCGTCTTCTCATTTCTTTCTTTTCCGTTATCTCTTTCTTCATCCTTTACCATTTCTAAATCCTCTGTACAAGTATGACTCAGTAGCAAAAGAGAGTATTGAAAGCCACGAGGTTTAATTTTCCATTAGTGAATTGGTGAGCCTTTTACCACGTACGCATAACAATATCAAATGTTCTCTCTTGAACTCGTAACATTTTCAATACTAGAGCCCAAGCATTATCATAGTTCTTGTTTTTATACTTACAAACCTTTTTTTAAAGGTCGTTATAGTCTCTACTACCGACTTTTTTCTTTCTTTCTCAAATATTTTCATTTTCGTCTTTTGTTGCCCATTTTTAGATTTAAATTTTTGATACCTACATGATTTTATTACACTTTCCTCTTCTTTCAAAGTTTACCCGTTTCTTTTCTTTCTTTCTTTGCTTTCATATATTTAAGGGCCTTATAGTCACAGATTCCTACTCTTTTTTCCCAACCTTTCTTTTTAGTTCAGTTATATTAAGAGTATTGCATAGCTATAAAACAAGACATGACGCGCACGCTGAAAAGCCCGAAAGCTGAATAACCAACTTATCCAGCAAAGGAGAAAATCACTTTGAGAACTGCGAAAATAAGCAAAGACAAAGTGGCTGTTAATCTGTGATATTTCAAATATCACTGTTTAGAGACTAGATTAGTTCGGAGTAGCTCTCGAAATACGAGTTGGATAATGCCGAACTGTGTTTCTTCTCGCCGATGTGAGGGAGATGAAGAGAGATGACGACTCGTTCCGGGGCTGCACATTTGCGGGAGTGAAAATTCTGTGGATGGAAATAAATTCGGAGAAAGACAACAAAAATCTCAATTTCAATTGAAAATCTGCGGTTCGCTTTATTCCCGTCGATAGCTTCGATTCCGGGCCGGTTCGCGGATCACTTTGAGGCATCGAATTCTGCTTCAGTTATAATTCTAAACGAGTGGTTACTTTGCTGAATCACTACCAGTGATGGTAGTAATTAAAAAATCAAAGTTTCTTCCTCCTCTCTCCCTCCTCACTCTTAATGGGCAAGGGGAGCCAAGCCCTCTCTCGTCCGAGATATATTAACCCGTCGCTCGTGGGATTCGGATCTAACTCACCCCAAACTTTCGTCCTAAAAATCCCGACGAAGCTCATTGGTCGGACGTATTCCCTTTGTCCTGACTTCGTCGGCCGTTTGAACTACTTTCCTAACCCCGGTAACCCGATATGGCCCTTTTGTCACGTACGCCCAAAAAACGCGCGAACACACGAACACACAGAGTGCATTTCCTTACATACACACTTGTTTGACATGATTCATTTCTTGTCATTTACGCTTTTATAATATGGCTGATCCTACAATGTACCATTTAGCGCCAACTATGACCATTCAAATAATTTCGTCGTCGTCATAGTCTTCGCTTTCCCCCTCTTCCTGTTTGTCCCTTTTCTCTGTCCTTTCCCCCGGCGAATTGAAATAAGTTCCTTATTAACTCTTCTAGCGCTAAATTGTCCACATCACTGGTCAGCACCGAACGCCAGTGTCATATCGTGAAATAGGTCACTTTAAAACAGTCGATATTATGTGTTTCGTTTTCCCATCTTTGATTAATTATGCTCAAACACATTAGAGCAAACATAATTTCAAATTAATGTTGGCTGTTTTCTTGTAAATGTAGAGTAAGTTTATTTACCATGGTTAAGGAATCAGAAACACGATCTTAATTCTAGGTCAGACTTGATGAACACAAGAAAGCCATAATCAGGGGCGAGATAGAAAAATCGGCTATGACCGACCACATCTGGAGAGAGAATTTCAACCCGATGTGGCTTCCACTTCTCAACAGACCTAAACCCGACAGGGCAAAGTCACAGAAACACCCGTGCCCTCCGCTATAAGGGTTACCCCCTTTAAACATAACGTCTGTTTATCTAATCACACTCGGATTTTACACCTGAAGAAGGCCGAAGAATGGATCGGCCGACACGTCGTGTTTACAACACAAACAAAAAGGAGTTCAATCGTCCGAAGAACCATTTGAAGACTTTAATTCATTCAGTGATATGGTAAATGGAAAATTCACAAAGAAGAATTCTTGGTGTTTAATTCATCTCCAGCCTTGAAATAAAAGACAATGGAACAATTTTGTAATTGAAACTAAAGATCACTTGTGATACCTAGTGTTGAGCTAAGCACTATAATGTGGATATTTGTTGGGTATCACCCCTACTCTCAGTTTGGACCAGCCCGAGGAGTCGCGTAACCACGCGGCTATAAATCAGCGTAAAACAGTGAGAGGGAGATTCCTTTGTGGTGTGAAACTTGTAACTCTATCGACTGTGTGTCAACTAGTGTTAACTGACTTTGTGTCGGGCTTGTTAACGTAACACCCAACCAACGTTAAATCCAGTATACTGCGGCGGCAGTATGCAACATTGAAATACAGTTTTCAGACTGAATACAACCATTTTACTGGTTTAATCGAATAAAATAGCAGCTTTGAACTGAACTGATTCTTGTATCTATTGCTTTTTAGTGTATTCATGGGAGTTATTTAAATTTTAAGTTTATATTAAACTTTAATATAACCCGAAATAGTATAAGAGATCAGTCAATAATCATCATATTATTGAAGTTATCTACTTATTTACTAATTCTGCGTGTACGGGGTGGATCAATAAGTCAGCAACGTGACAGTTATTAGCTGAATTTTGATCTGAAATTTCCAATGTGTAATGTTAGATCTATATGATCTATGGAGAAGCGCGAGTTAAGTGCATTGACAATGGAGAAGATTGTTTATTTGTTGCGTAAAATAAATGCTTTTCCATCATTAGACTAAGAATTTATTGATGCGCCTACGTATAATCATTTGCGTCGTGCAGTTATATATAGTTGTTTTTATGTTTGCGTTTCGTTTATCTTTCCGGTTGTAAAGCGTCCGTTTCTTAAGAGACAACTCCCATTAGAGTATAAACGTCCGGTGACGAAGTCCCGGTTTTCATTGCATGCGTCAGCTTAGGGATCATTGCAAGTTTCAAGTCTGGTCGAGACCAGGACTTATTTCTTACAAGTTTTTATGACCACTCCCTTGGCAGGGTGCAAGTCCAATGAAGGGATACTTCAACACTAATCACACAGCTTAGAGTGAACTCAGTTAGCTGTTGTGTGCTCTGGGAAATGTGTCCTGTTCGCTCATACCGGGACCTTCTGCGTGTGAGGCAGATGTAATGAAATACACTCTGGCTATGTGTGTTCTTGTGTTCGCATGTTTTGTGGAGATGGTACGTGACCAAAACGCCATATCATGTTTTCCAGCGCTAGAAAATAGGTCAAACGGCCGACCAATCAGCTTCGCCGGGTTTTTTTAGGACGTCGGACGGAATTTTAGAGTCAGTTAGGATCCGACACTCAGAGCGACCGGTCAAACAAGATGGGGAGCTTGGCTCCTCAGCCCGTTAGGGGTGAGGGAGTAGAAGGAGGAAGAAATCTGATTAGTACTGTTATAATCACCGTTAGTCCTTCAGTAAAGAAACTCGTTAGAATTTTTAACAGAATTCAATATCCCTGGTGGCCCGCGAACCGGCCTGGCATCGAAGCTATCAACGAGAATAAAACGAATTCATATTTTCAATTGAAATAATGAATTTTGTTGTCTTTCCATCCAACCATGCGGGAGAGCCTTTTCTCCGGCATGGACAAAATGATTTTATTCCCCCCCTACGGAATGTTCAGCCCCGTAAATGTACAACCCAACGACGAGACGTCTCTCTCACATCGACGAGAACATGTAAAATACCGGCATTATACAACACAGACGTGCTAACCATTGCACTATCCGAGCGGACTTCCCGGCTTTGTACTGTTCAAAGAGTTTCCATATTATCGATATTAATTTTTACTGACCTCATAATGAGTACGGCATTTTCCCCGATCATATAACAACAAATGCCACAGTAATTACTAGCAAATAGAACTCCACTCTGATTATAAAGAATTCTTCATCCATGCAATCGTTTATATCCACGATACGTACGGCTGACAAAAGTCAAAACAGCCGACGTTACAAAAGCTAAACAGGTGTGGTACACTTCAGAAGCTTAGAGTTGAAAGAAACATCCTCTTTAACAAAAACAGCGAAACTGCGCATGCGTGGTAGATTAAATTTGAACCAAAGCTGACTTCAGACTAAACAAAAAGGCCCAGCTTCTATCAAAAATGTTAGTACATATCGTAAAATTCTATAAAAACGAAGGAAACCGTGGGAAAAGCATTTTTGTTGGGAAATTTGGCATAAAACAGATTGCTGTATCGCTCAGAACGTTTTGGGTACAAAACGACGTGTACGTCTCGTTGCAGACTTGTCTATCATATCGTTTATCTTGAGTATACACGGATTTATGTTGTCATATCGTATTGTACATAATAAAAGAGCAATAAGAAAGAAGCGCGCGAGAGAGAGAGTCAGAGAAATACAAGGGAGAATGTCTGAGGCAGGAAGAAGAGAAAGAGAAAAGAGAGGGAAGAGGTTTACAGCTAAGGAACGAGGGGGTGAAGAAGTTGAAAAGAAATGAAGGAAGGTAGAAACAGAAATAGAGAGAGAAAGAGAAAAGAGAGAGAAGAGGTTTACAGCTAAGATACGGGAGGGTGAAAAAGTTGAAAAGAAATGAAGGAAGGTAGAAACAGAAATAGAGAGGAGAAGAGAAAGAGAAATTAAAGAGAAGAGCATTACAGCTAAGGAATAGGAGGGTGGAAAAATTGAAAAGGAAGGAAGAAACAGAAATAGAGAGAAGAAGCGAAACAGAAAAGAGATGGAAGGAAGAAACAGAAATAGAGAGAGAAAGAGAAAAGAGAGGGAAGAAATAAAGCGATTTTCCTTTCCGTGTGACTGTTTGCTCTCTCTCTCTCTCTTTCTCTCTCTCTCGCTCTCTCTCTCTCTCTCTCTCTCTCTCGCTCTCTCTTGCTCACTGTTCTTCCATTGGGTCTATTTGATTTTAATGCCGAAAAGAGAAAAACGTGGGAGGTTGTTTGAGCAGAAAATTAATTGTCTGAGAGTGGAAACGACCGGAAAATAAAGGTAGAAGTAACGCCATATTTTATCAGTATGAAGATTATAATATCTAGCAAGGATTATTTAGTGAATCTTCCTCGCCTTATTCCTCTTAAATGCAAAAAAGGATTTCATATAGAAACAAGATTGTCTGCTGCATAGTCAAACTGAAACTTTTGTATTGTATAAAATTAAAAAAATTAAAAGAATTGTAAAAATATATTTTCTTTTCTATATTTATTTATTAGAATGAAATAAGCCCATGTGTATCTGTATGCTAAATTTTCCTTAGTATCTAAGATCATTCAGTAAGACATCCGGCTAACGATCCCTAAGTCATGAGTTCAAATCACAGTAGTGGAATGGGGATTTTACACCCCAAATGTTGGTGAGGATTGTTCTTGTTACGGTAAGAAAACAAAGTCAACTCCTGACTTTGTCCTAGGGTTTGACAATATGTTTTTGTTGTAAAAATGTTATCTTGTTTTTCCAGGAGCTGTTACTATAATACCGTGATTGGTGCTGATGAATTTTGCAATGGTTCGAATAACGCTGGATCTCGAATGTCATCTAATTGTGTCTATTCATCCGACTTTATAACAATGCAATTGTAGCGTGTAAGATTTTTAACAATATTTAGAAATGTATTAATAATAAATAAAAATGTGTTTCAGTCACAACGTATTATTAATGATGCCAGTAAGGTTTGAACTAAAAAAAACAACAAAAAAACAATGAAAAGCAAAAAGGAAACCGAGAAAGAAAGGATGAAATAGAGGACGAGAGAGAGGGGTGAATGAGAAAAAAAAGGAACGCAAGAGAAAATATCGAATGAAGAGAATTGATTGAAAGCGAGGCGATTGACTTTTTCTTCAATCTCATTTGGTATCAAGACAGCTATGGTCATTCAGTTTCTAAGCATAAAATTTTCTTTCCAGTATATATTCCTACTAGGTCGTTTGCCACTGGGACAAATGTTCCTCGGCGTATATATATATATTCATCATCATCGGCCGTTATAAGTCCACTGCTGGACAAAGGCATTTCCCATCTCCTTCCATTACGACCTAGATTGTGCTAACTTCTGCCACGTCTTACCGGCAAACATTTCTATCTTGTCCCTCCATCTTGTGTCTGGTCGTTTCCTCCTGCGTTTATTCCCCCCTTTTAACTGTAGATCCCTACAGGAGAAAGTTTTCCTCGATTTTGTCTGATAGCGAGATTAACATTTTTTCTCTACCGCACATATAAACATTATTTCTCTCTCGTAGATATAAACATTTTCTTCCCTTTCTCTCTCTCTCTCTTCCTCTCACTTTTCCCACTCTCTCATACAACCTGTTATTCCTTATCTCCGAACACATACGAAAGACAACAGCGTAGAAAAGTTGATGATGTTTTTGGTTTAAATGTCTTTAATGCGAAGAAAGAATACGTGGAAAAGCAGTTTTGTTTACATTAAAATTAAATAATGAGAAAGAATTTAACTTGGAATTTAATCGAAACATTCATTTAAAAAGTCTATTTAAAAAAGAACTTTCCAAAACCAAAGAATTAAAAGATTTACTCTGTTGTAAGAGGATAAGGATGAAAACACACATAACCCCCCTCTCTCTTAGAAACATTCTCACTCTCTGTCATACAACTGTTATTCAAAAAGACAAATCTTTTGGAACACGTGTGATGACGTAAATTGCGTTCATCACTCCGTCATTGCTACGGAACATAGAATATGTGTTCAGTTGAGCATAATACTTGCATTGTGAATCCGACGCCCCCCCCCACTAAAAACAAGATAGTTTTGGAAAATTAAAAAAGAAAAAGAATAGCCTATGTTTGATCCAGGGGTTAAGTCAATATCCATGTAAAAGATCAGACCCCTGGGACTTTTAGTTTGGCCGTGATGCTCACTGCAGACGGACCTATACATATGTTTGATCCAGGGGTTTAGTCAATATCCATGTAAAAGATCAGACCCCTGGGACTTTTAGTTTGGCCGTGATGCTCACTGCAGACGGACCTATACATACATACAGAGTCACACACAGATTAGCGGCTTTCGCATAGTACTAGAGATGATTTATTTAACGCCCCAAAACAATGAATACGAAACACGAGTTGGGACATCAGGAAAGCCGATTGATTGATGTTCACTGATATTTTAACTACCAGTCCATTTGTAGAAGAAGATCGACAGTTATGTGCAGAAATACAAGATTACGACGACAAAAACCATGAAGTCAAGAAAAGGAAATAAAAGAGAGTTTTAAAGAGATGGAAAGCAGGGGGTGGATAAGAATCGTGGAGTAAGTATGAAAATGGACAAAAAAGATGCGTGTGAGCGTGAGGGTACATCAATAAGTCTGTAGCCTGACACGCAGTTATTAACTGAATTTTGATCCGATATTTTCACTGTTCAATGTTCGACCCATGTGATCAATATTCACTACTGAATTAAGTGCATTGACAAGGAAGGAGACTGTGTTGAAAAATAAATATTTGTTGTTTAAAACAAATGTTTTTTCATCATTAGCCTACTGATTTATTGATGTACTTACGTGCGCGTGTGTGCGTATATATATAGAGAGGGGGTATAGGGAAATGGGATGAAAGTGAAAAACATTAAGACGAGTGAAACAAAAGAAGAAGAAGGAGAGAGAGAGAGAGAGAGAGAGAGAGAAATAATAAAAAAAAAGAAGCAACAGTTTATAGCCATTAAAAAAATCAGCGAAGAATGCGAGCGAAAGAAACGCCATTGACGATAGAAGAGGAAAAGAAAAAGTGGAACAAAGAAAGACAGAAAGAGTGCAAGAAAGAGAGAAAGCAAGAGTTTAGAGATAGTAATAAATGCAGCGGATGAAAGAGAGAGCAGACAGGAGGGTGAGATTGAGGACAAAAAAAGGGGGCTGGAGAAAGAGGTAGGGACGAAAAGCGAAGGAGACAGATGTAGGAAGATGGAGAATATGGTTAAGTGAAGTGATAAAGCCGAATTACAGACATTACAATCAGGACATGTCTGCAAAACAATATGGTGGGTTATCATCTGCGTTATTCTTTTCTCGTTTTCCATGGCAATGAACGATACAATAAAAATGTTTTTTTTCCAGATACAAGGAAGCTAATTGAAACAATATGGCTGTCAATGTCGGTTTTATGGGAAATGGTAAAAGAAATGTGTCTGATGCATTTGCTTTCAATAAATCACTCAGCCACACACACAGTCACTTGTAGATATACATAAGCATGAATATGTCCAGACATACGTATAAAATTATTAATAATAACAATGAGATTTAGAGGATGAATAAAACAAAAATGGAGGAGGTGATTTGCAAGAAAAAAGAGAGATGTAGAGATTTGATGGAAGAAGAAGGAAACTTGGAATATGAAGTAAGATGAGAAGTGATGGGGTGAAGAATGAGAAAGAAGAGGAGAAAGAGAGTTGGAGGAGAAAGAAAAAGAACTCACATTCAGGCACAGTTGCTCTCGTGTCGTGCGGCACATGAGGTAATGAAGTTATCTCCATTTCTCGAACGATCCATGGAGACACATTCATTGTTTCTGCGGCAATTGTAGATTTCTTTTTTACGGGGCTGGGTTGTTAGCCCGATGCTCAAGATGGGCTGCCTCAAGGAAGAAAAAGAAGGAGAAGGACAATTGGAAGAAGAATACTTCGGGGAGAGTGAAGAAAAGCGCTTTGTGTGGAGTAAGAAAAAGAAAAAGGTGAAAAATTGATAAAAAGAGACTTGGAAGAAGAACAACAAAAAAAACAAGCTTGAAAGTCAGACCATAGATGCTCTATTTAAACACGAGTTCGGTTAAATGTTAAAAAAAATAAACACCTCGATAAGAGATATGTTAAAAAAAACACACCGCGATACGAGATATGTTAAAAAAATAAACACCGCGATATGGGATATGTTAAAAAAATATCTTAGCTTCTTCTTAAAAAACGAACGTCAGTTTGATTTCGAGATTTGATTTTTTAAAAAAGAACAAACAAATATTCTTTTATTACGTCAAGGTTACGTTCGATATGTCGAATTGTCAGATAATCAGCCAGTGACGACGATCGCTGCTAGAGAAGTTTAGCGCATCTAAAAAGTGAACATTAAGATAAGGAAATCCAAGACGAGATATACTGGAGGCAACATTTTATTTTAAATCAGGACATATTCATAATAGACTCCCGAATGCACACAAGACAAATTATTTCCATTCAATTTAAACACAAACATGTAAACATTTACTCATAAAACATCTGCCCACCAAGCCCTAACCCTTATACTTTTTGTACTAACCACACGTACACCTCATAATAATTCCTGCAAAAATCAATTCCATATATATATATATATATATATATATCTGTAAGTGCAGCATCTGTCCAGATAAAATCATGCTACAGCCATCCCTAAGCAGTGCAACCAGAGGTCACAGGAAGAAGCTACAAATTCAAACAGCCATCGGTGTCAGAAAACACTTCTTCTCAGACAGATCCGTTCCTATCTGGAATAAGCTGTCAGATGCAACAGTCTCTTCTCCAGACGTAAACACATTTAAAGCAAATCTTAAAAAAGATCTCAGACACTAAATGTCTGAATATGAATTTTCGAACTAAATAATAAAAAGCAATCAGAACAACAACTCAAAACCACAGTAGGGCTCTATAGGTTGACTTTACTAACTTAATATTGTCCTGCTTGAGATACAATGAGATACAACATATACTTTTCACTTATAATAAACAACGGCACACTTCATTCAGTCCAATTCCGCATTTCTTTTTTCACTGAAAACAAAAAAAGTCTTTTGATGAGGGACTAGATTTCAATCATCACTGGGTACACCGCACTTGTATCTTTGTACAAGACTAAACTAAATATTACGTTGTTGCGTCGTTTTTTTCACATAATAGAGAATGATGCTAAAAGTGAAGGATTTACTAATATAATTGGCTTTTTTTGTAGATTCAAAGTAAATGGAGATATAATTCGTGATTATTAGAAGTTATTAAGCCCTTAACAACAATGGTGTCTACGCAAGAAGTTGGACTAATTTTCAAGTAAGATTTCAAATTGGGACATAATGCTGCTCAAGTGGCTGGTAACGTCAACAAAACATTTAGAGTGAACACTACTACAGTGCGAACTGTTCAGCGCTGGTTCAACAGGTCTAGGTCTGGAAATGAATAATAATAAATCTCCAAGGTGGCCCAAACCTGTTCTTAATGATGGGGAATTATCGACAGCAGTGGTCAATGACCAATTACCAACAATTCGGTCACATTCTGGAGACTTTAGGACTTCAACAGCGACCATATTACGTCCTCTCAAGGCAACCGAAAAGGCTAAAGGTTGGAAAGATTGGCCCCACATGAACTGAATGAAATGTTCCATGACAGTGTCAGACCCCACATCTTTCAGCTGACTCTGTCTAAGCCTGAGAATTGTGATATGAAGTTATGCAGCATCCCTCATATTCACCTCACATTTCTCCTACAGATTATCAATTTTCACGCATTTTGAACTTCATATCCGTAATAAAAAGTTCAATAATAGGGAAGCCATGATTCGTTCTGTTACTGGTTTTGTGACCACTAAAAATAGTGAATTTCGTAGAGATGGAAGATTATCATTAGAGGATCGTTGGGAAAAGATTATTTCTTCAAATGGGTCATATTTCGATTGAATATTCACCTTTTTTGTTATTTATATCATCCTTCATCTTACTATTCAAAAACGACATTTCATATGTAACAACCTAATATGTTTACAACATTTTCAAGATATTTCGACTGATATGTTCTTCGGCCTCCCTCGGGTGTATGCATCCGTTAGTCTTGTCCAGTACTATCGGATGCAACATAAACCTGAAGAAGATCGAAGAACTTATCCACCGAAACGTTGTGATAAAAACAACAAAGATGGGGATACAAGTCCAGAGATTACATAGAATAAAGCATTTTGAAATTGTGGTAAACTTTAGTTGTATTCGTGATTAGATGCGGTCACTTCTGTATTTGGATTGTCCCAGTTGCGTGAAGACAACAGAAATCCCCTCTTTGGTTAAATTGTAGGTTTCGTCTCAATAGGGCAAGAAACTCAATATTTTTCTAGATTTGTTTTAGATTGCAGAATGAATGTGCTTTTGGAAGACAGAAAGGGAAGAAAAAGGAAAGTACTAACCGAATAAAAGATGAAATTAAAGGAAAGGAATAAAAGCTGAATGTTTAAACACCTGTCAGCAAAAACAAAGCAAATGTTGGAAAAGATTCCTCGTCTTGAGATCTTTAAATGTCTTCTATAAACAAAACTTCTATAAGCAATAGCTGACACCTGCTTGCCATTAAAAACGGATCATTATTCGCAAGAATGTGTAATGTGTGAATGAGCCCCCCCTCTCTCTCTCTTTCTCTCTCTCTGTCTGTC
>VCCN01003701.1:2097338-2107829 GCA_006491835.1 Architeuthis dux
CTACTACTACTACTACTACTACTACTACTACTACTATATTATGATAACGAAAGGAACGAAAATAAAACAAGTACATCTGGAAAAAATCAGCTTTGTGTTTTTCAGATCTCATCTCCGTACACTTTTTCTTTTATTTATCTAAATCAACACAAAAGTGATATTGCGTAGAAGACGAAATCTAACTGAGCCACAATCCCCGATCCCTGCAAATATGGAAGCTTCTGTCTCAAACAAAATATTCTCTAATTCTTTGTTGCTTTTATTTACTTTTCAAAGAAAATTCTTCCTTTTCGAACGCTTCCTTCAGATCCATCTCCCATTTTTTTTACTTCATTCATCCGTCTGATTTGTTATTTGGCTTCAGAAATATGTACGGCAAGGAGAAGAACATGAATGCTTTGTGGAGTTTCCTAGATAGATAGATAGATAGATTTTGGCAGCATACCGTGTTAGGGGTGAACCATTAAAAAAATTGGAGAAGGGGTGATCAATGAATAAATTACTTTTCTCGCCTTTTGTTGGACACTAAACACTGCGAGAACGCAGCCTGGCACAAACTAGGGATCAATGTATCATAAACTTATATTGTAAATATACACTAAAAAAACACTAAAAACCTATTTGAGAAATTTTGAAAAAGAAAACAACCCAAAAAGGTTTTTTCTAGACATAATAAGGAGTAAATGGTGAAATGTTCATCCCTCTAGTTCCATTGGTGCGGCCTGTACGCGTGACATATACATAGCCAGCCAACCAGCCAGGCAGACCAGCTCAAAAACTGAAGAAACCTATGTTGACAGTTTTGGTGAGAGTTTTGGTTGACAGTTTCTATTAGATAGATAGATAGATAGATATGGACAGACCAGGATTTCTTTCTCATACTATTAGTATCTATCAACCTCACTATTCAAACCCATCAATCTAATAATTTTCACCCGTTCATATCTATTAATCAATCAGATTAGTTCGTATCTACCTATTGGTATATAAGACCCCCCACCACTTCCAAAGGGCTCAAAAGGTAAACATAACCTTCGTTGTCCAGCTCCACATTGGCCAGACTTCGAGGATAAGTTAAAAAAACAAACTGGGTGATAAATGAGAGGAATTCAGAGAATGGGTTTTTTCTTACTATTCTCTGTTGAAATAAGGGGGGTCTTGTCATCAAATACGGTTTTTATCTCATTCTATGCCTAGTTATTTCAGTCTATTACACTATATATTTATCCTCGTTCATATTCATCAATCTATTCTAGGAAGAAACAAGAAAGTGGGAAAAGCAATGAATTTACAGAAAGAAACAATTGTACAGACACAGGAAGAAATTAAAGACACATTAGAACGACTTGATAGAAAAAGAACAATATAAACAAATATGGTAATTCTGGATACGAAGAGAACAGAAGGAAAGTGAATAATAATTTTTTAAAAGTTGAAATTATTTGGGAAAAATTGAGAAGTAGGGTGCACAAGAGGATGTGTATGTGTGTATGTGGGTATGTGGGAGGGGAGAGAGAGCGAGAGAGAAAGGGGAGAGTGGATAACAGAATTGGGACCATATATGGATTTATTTTTTATTTTAAGAAGAGATTTAGCTAAAGATTTTACGTGGAATTTGTTTGTTTATTTTTCAATGCAGACGTACCACGTGACAACTGACAATTTTACCTAATGACTTGAATCAAATTTGTGGTGCCTAATCCATATATGGTCCCATAATAGTTAGAAATGCAACAGCAAGCCTTAATCAAATTAAAGCAAAAAGCAAAGATCCTCTCATGCGACAAGACATGCTTGGAAATGTTTTCTCTCCATTTTGAACGATATTAGATTTCAATCTTTATTATTATTGGATGAAGTATTGTAACACATCGCTTTTTATTAAATTTAACTAGTGCTTACCATCATCCTAATTTTAGTTGTTTTATACACTTATTAATTCGGGCCACTGTTTCTATATACGAATAACAGCGCAATCAGAAATAAAGAGTAAGCCTTCGTTGAGAATTGAACACACACTCATTGCCAGATAGTTTACGCCTAGCTGCTTTTACCAATCGGCCACGAAGACTACATGGATTAGCAGAAGCTGATTTACACTTTAAAAAACTCACTCCCTACAACCGACTGCGCCATATTTATGTTGTTTTACATATGATACCTAGTAGTCTTTTTTATAAATCAATCTTTACTATTATTGGATGAAGTATTGTAACACACGACTTTTTAGCAAATTTGACTAGTTTTTAACTTCATCCTAATTTTAGTTGTTTTATACAGTGGTCCGAACTAATAAGTTGTATAAAAACAACTAAAATTAGGATAAAGGTAAAAACTAATCAAATTTAATAAAAAGGATATTAGATTTGTTCATTGGAAATTTATTCATCGTTTCTGTAGCAGCTGTAGGGTTTTACCCTCCCCATTTCTCAACCGGGCTTCGGACCAGCTATGGCGGCTGTCAAGCTGTAGTTTTCCTGTAAAAAGTAACCTTCTCTTAGATGGACTACCTTACAGGGCTAAAGGGTTCCAACTGATCTGTTATTTACCCATAGCTGGCGGGGGGGGGGGGGGCTGGATTCATGCTTTTCCCTAGGGCATTAGTACGAAACTTGAACTCTTGCCGATTTCCGTGCCGGAAACCGTTACGCCACTTCACACATTCATTTAAATCAAAGAGAGTGAGAAACAGAGATGCTACCAGATTGCGTCAAAGATGATCTAATTTTATGCTCTTCTGCAAGAAACAACAAACCATAGTAACTTTATTATCCTCATTTACATCCTCCCCCTTTTATGTTGATAAAGTGAAAGACTGGTGACTGGCACACGACTGCAATGTCTTTGCTGCTGTTGTTGAAAATACGAAACAGAAGCGCGATTAAAGAAGCCATTTGTTTTTGATTGGCAGATGGTGGTCATGGCAAGAGAAAGGAAGGAAAAAGACTACGGGGAAAAGGAATAAAGGAAGAGAGAAGCTTGGGAAAAAGAGAGAAGGAAAGTCGAAGGTAGGAGATGATGACGGTGACAATATTGAAAAGAATATGAACTGAGGGTGAAGAGAAAAGAAAGCAAGAGGAAAACAAAAAAGACAACTGATAGAAAAGAGTAATGAAAAAGAAGAAAAGAAACAAACAGGTCTGGTTACTCACTCAATAGAAACCTCTTACATGACCAACGTCTTTTGGCAGCAGGCCGTTTTGTGGGTGATCAATTACAAAATTGGAAAAAGGGGTGATCAATGAATAAGTTACTTCTCTCGCCTTTTGTTGAATCATTAAAAAAAAAGTCTGAATTTAAAAATTTAAAAAAAACCCTGAATGCTGCTGGACACAAACTAGGGATTAGTTCAGCATAAACTTACATGGCAAATTGAACCCACCATTAAAAACCTATTTAGGGGGAATTTAAAAAAAAATAACAACGTTTTTTTTTAGACATAATGAGTAAATCTTCAGCCCTCTAGCTCCATTGGTATGGCTTGTATGGCGTGATAATACATACATAACCAACCAACAGGACCAACTTGAAAACTGCAGAAACCTTTGTTGACAGTTTTGGTGACAGTTTGGTTGACAGTTTTCAAAACAATAAAAGACAAACGTAGAGATGGGGAGAAAAATACTGAAGAAAAAAGAGCGAATAAAGAACGAATTAAATGAAGAGCGAAAAGAAAGAAGGAAAGTGAGAAAAAGGTAAAACAAGCCTGGCTGCTGCAGGGTCAAACTCCACCCCTGCTTCTATTCCGACTGAAGATGATTACTGCAACATTTGTATTGTATATATAATAAAGAAAATTATAAAATGTTGTTTTCTATATTTATTTATTGGAATGAAATAAGCCAATGCGTATCTGTATGATAACTTTTCGCTAATATCTAAGACTAGTCAATTTAGCTCAGTCAGTAAGAAAGATCACTATAGATCACTTGGTCGTGAGTTCATATCACGGTAGGGGAATGGGGATTATACATATCGGTTTACACCCCTAATTTTGGTGAGGATTGTTGTTCTTGTTCTTGTTACGGTAGGAAAACAAAGTCAACTACTGACTTTGCACGGGAGTTTGACAAGAAAATGAACAAGAGTGAATCAGCAAACGAGAAATGTAGATAAGATTAGATAAAAAAGAGAGGGAGTTGGATAGCAAATGAAGACTAGAAAAGATTAGTACAGAGTCCATGCGTATCTGTATGATACATTTTCGTTAATATCTAAGACTTTAGCTCAGTCAGTAAGACAGCCGGCTATCGATCACTTGGCCGTGAGTTCAAATCATGGTAGGGCAATGGTATTATGGTATCGGTTTACACCCACAATTTTGGTGAGGATCGTTGTTCTTTTTTAGCAATAGAGTGGTGGGACTTTGGAATAGATTACCGGAATATGTAGTGCTGTCAACAGATGTACATGTTTTTAGGAAGAATTATGATGTTTATTACACCACCGCAAAGGTTTAAGGCCCTAGATATTGTGTAAATATGATTGTTATGTGTGCCTGTATATACAAATTGTATACTTTCCTCACACTAAAATAAAATGTTTAAAAATGTATAGATCTTTCCGAAAGGAGAGCGTTCCAATAAGAAGGTTCTGTAGGCCACATTGGCATAAAGCGAAGAAGCAATTACCATTAATTTATGCAGGAAAAACTTTTGAGTGTCCCAGACCAAAAATGGTTACGATGGTATGTTAGGCTAAGTCATCGGAGGTTGGAATGGTGGTACAGAGACTGAGGTGTAGGAGAGAGAGAGAGAGAGAGAGAGAGAGAGAGAGAGAGAGAGAGAGAGAGAGAGAGAGAGAGCAAGCAAAAAAAATGGCGTAAAGCAAACTTTCGAAAAACGGGGGATGTCTGTAGTTAAAGAATAAGGAGGAAAAAAATAAAAGAGAGAGAGAGCGAGAGAGAGAGGACTAAAGTAGACAAAGGGGAGAGAGTGCAGAAGGGAGGGGGTAGGACAAAGGCGAAGAAGCAAAAGAAAAAAAAGAAAAAAGATATAAAAACAGAAATAAAAAAGAAGGAAGGAAAATGAAAAGTATCAGAGCAAAGAAGAAAAGTATGGTAGGACAGAAAAATCTTGCATAGGTGACAGGGGATGGGGGAAATGAATTAAAAATACCCCGGATAGTCATGGTAAATTGTTACGGAATCTAAAAGATGTAAAAGAACGGTAGTCATATGCGATCTACTGAGACAACATCTACAAGCAAATGCCGATTAGTGACCTTTGCATTCAGACGCAGAAGTACGGAAACACACACACACACACACACACACACACACGCGCACGCACGCACGCACACACACACACATTTATACGAGGTCTGTCCGAAAAGTATCCAGCCATTTTGCATATCTTGAGAACCGGTTGCGCGGACTTGATGTAACCTATTAACCAAACAGAGCGGACGTTACTGCGCATGCAGGAACATACACTCTCCCGTTGGTTTATACAGTCGTCAGTGAGACACCATTGAGTGAGCATGTGGACTATGTGACAATAACCGAACCTGCCGATTCTTCACGTCTTGTGCAGGTTTTTTTTTGTCAAAACAATGCATCACACAGGCCCCCCCCCCACACACACACCCATCTAGTCCAGATTCGGCTCCCCGCAACTTTTGGCTTCTCCCAAACAGATTTCAGACCGTGGACGAGTTTAAGGAGAACACTGATAGCGATCCCGAAAGAGGGCTTTGCATACTGTTTTGAAAAGTGGAAGGGGCGCTGGGATAGGTGTGTGAGGTCACAAGAATACTACTCCCAAGAGGACTATTACACCATTGCCCTAGATAGGCTATTTTCCTCCGTTAATATTAAATGGCTGGATACTTTCCGGACAGACCTCGTATATGAACGTGTGCGGTGCAGTGGAGAGCGAGCTCTTCTTGTAAGCCATTGCTTGCGAATTCGATCCTCCACAACTACGGCCTTGTACCACTACTGCAAAATGTGACACATGGTCAGTTACCAAATCTGAGCAGTTCACATACGAAACATTACACCTGATCATTTCTTTAATGAATGAAAGAAAGAAAAAAAGAAAGAAAGAAAGAAAGGTGAGAAAAGAAGGAAAGTAGGAGAGGAAAAAAGTGACAAAAGTAAGAAAGTGACGAAAGAAATAAAACGGATGAACTGAATAAAGGAAGAAAAGTGACGAAAAAGGAAAATGAGGAAAGTGAAGAAATAAAGAAGGAAAAAGTGACGAAAATGAAAGGAAAAAAAGAAAATTTACGAAAGTCTGAAAAAAAAGTGACAAACGAAAGGAAAGGAATAGAGAAAGAAGAGTGACGAAAGAAGAGTGACGAGAAAAGGCGACGAGAGAAAGTGACGAAAAACAGAAAACAAAGAGACGATAAGCGACAAAAAAGAAGAGAGAAAGTGACGAAAGGACGGTAGAAATAAAGAAAACGGACAAAGAATTATGTGTTTCTATTCAGCTGCGACAGAAGCCAAAAATGATGGCAACATCAAAGAAACCGTCAAACAAAAGACCCCCAGATTTGATGAACCAAAAGACAGAGAACTATTTCGGTAATTCCAGGAATTCTTAACTGAATCACTCGTCAGACTGACAATATTCAGAATGTGCCAAAGAATTTGTCCAACGACTGACAAGATAATATCTGCGAGAGACGTTCAAAAATGTGTCCTGTGGTCGACAGCCTTTGGCGCACAGCGGTTTGTTAGCATAGAAACGGATAAGGGTCTCGTGTGGACACTTTCTAACACTGTGACTATGGAAATCATAGAATATTGCTTTCAGTTCGGGTTTTAGAAGAAAAAGATGGGCTAGTGATTATATTTAAATTTGAGTACATCATAAGGGAAAGAGACGTCAATCTTCTAAGGAGAGCCTGCCTACCTTGAAAATCAACATTCGAAGTCTTGGCTTTTACGCGGGCTCGAACACCGACTTCTGGTACCTCTGCAAAATATGTAACTATCTCAGCGAAGAGGGCAGGTCTCAAGACATATCTTTCGTGGTTAATTGAGTTCCTGATAGTAACTAAGGTTAGCTTAGTACGCACAAAGCCAAGTGGATGAGGAGAGGAAGATTGTATTACAAATATCATCCATGTGGAGAGGGCTTGTCTGCCTGCCTTGAAAATCAGCATTAAAAATTATGGCTTTTTACCTTGGCTTCAACACCGACCTCTGACATCGTTAGGAAATACATAATTATCTCATCATTGATTATTAAAAGGGAATTTAATTAAGTTCGAACCTGTGTCAGCTGACTGCAATATGTTTGTTTTTTTAGCATATAACCTAAAAGTGTTTTTTTAAATGCGGCAACATTTAGATGCTGGGTAACAGGTCCTCTGTGTAAAGCTGTTTTCTCCCCCGCCCCATATAGATTGCACAAACACCCTCGTCTTTTAGCCATCCTGTTTTCATCTGCTATAACGCTTTTAGCACATACTATATTCACCTCCCGTTAAACCTATTTTATTAATGGACATATCGTATCGACTTAGATGTTTCGATACTCAGCTCTGCTTAAGAAACTCTCTGGCCCCCATTCTTTGGCCCTCTGGGCCCCTCTAGGGCCTTTGGGCCCTGCTGAGTAATGAGAAACTTAATGCCATAAGTAATATAAGGCATTTGTCACTCTGAAGGTGTCACAATAGATATTTGTTTAGTAAACTTAACTTAGCACGACACATCGAAGATGACACAGTTACATGGTTTCTGGACTTTTGGTTTTGGTTTTTAGTTTCGTCACCCTCAAAGAAACATTGACAAGAGGCGCCCTAGTTTGATTATTCTCTACGACTTCAAATTTAGACGAAAATATACCGAATAGCATGAAACATCAGCTAATTATTCAGCTATAGATATGTTACTGAAAGTACTATTGAGCGTTGATCCCAGTGGTTTCCACGCGGAAATGAAAGTTTCGAAGACCAGAAAGGTCGTGGAAGAAAGTCAGCTTCGGAATATTGTTAAGAATGAATTATATTTATATAATATTATATATGATATGATATATGATATGATAATACGATATATGATATATGATATATATGATATGATATATGACATAATATATAATATATGAATTATATACAGAACGTATTATATATTAAAGAAAAAAGCCTGGCACAAGCAAATGAAGCAATGCTACCAAGCCGAATGCAATTAGAAAGAAAGAAAATTTGGAGGAGTAGTTTTGACTAAATCATGATTTACAAGACTAGGTTTTACTTTATCGCAGTTCCAAAACGACTTTTATTTCTGGACAACATAAAGGATATATTTTTTTAATTATCGCTCTCTATGCTTTTTAGATCTAATCGGTAAATGTTCATTTGAAGTAGACGTAAGTTAGGCTAGAAGTAGGATAAATTCACCTTTATCGTAATAATAATGCAAGAGAGTGAAAAAAAGAAGGTAAAACTGTCTGGGGAGAGATTCACCGTGAATTGTGCAAACGAACTGGATTCAACCCTGCACTCAAATCGTATCAGCGCAAACCTGAATCTGTCTTGGAGAATAGACAATTTAAACTACTTCGTGACTTTGGAATACAAACGGATCACTTATGTCCACGTCAGAAGATCTATTCTTTTTGTTTTAAACAAGGAAATGACACTTATCTAATGGTCTTTGTGACTGATCTAGAGAACCATAGGGTTTAACTGTAAGTAACCGAAAAATAAAATACCAAGACCTTGCCTGAGAAAATTGTGAAATATGATGCTGACAATCGATCTCCTAATCATTGGAGCACTAGAGCCGTTCCTAAAATATCCTTGAATATCGTGAACTCTTAGAGAGATAACGATATGCGCCGGAGAGGACATCAGAACTTACTGATATTTCTACTGTTTGGGTATTGCACATTTTATTAGCGCCACGACTGTTTATTGTTGTTTGTGCGTTTTAGCTCTCCCCCGCCCCTCCGAGGTTCGAACTCGAGATGATTAACTGAAGTAAGAAAAATTTAACCCTTTGAGCTACAACATTCTGCCGATTTCGTTTCTGGGGTTTTCATTTGAGTTTTAAATGGTTTCCTTCGTGTATTGTTTCTTCTTTCTCAGAGCGCCAAACGTAGCGTTAAAATTCCAAATGGTTTCATACTAAGATTTATTTATTTTTCCGAAGGTAATTTTGTCTTTTGTCCTTTACTTATCCACTTGAACGACATTTCGATAAAAAAGAATCTCGTTGAACTTATCAATTTCTTTTCATCGCTACTTGCTCAATACAACGGGATTGATGGAATCGTGCGATGGCTATTTTGTATTTTTTCAAAAGACTTGTAATTGACAAGCACATTAGCCTTCTCTATGGCTACGTGTGTTTATGTGTGTGTATATATGCGTGGTGTGTGTGTATGTGTGTGTGTGTGTGTGTGTGTGGATCCCCACACATACGCATTACAGGTACAGGGGTAGAGGAAGGTTTCTGCCCTTAACTTCTTTTTTTTTGTTTACCTCAGAGCTACGTCCTCACGTAAAATATTTAACGCTAAGTGCGAGGGTATATGTGCAGGAGTTGGTTGGTACGCAAATATATAATTATACATTCGCCTTAGTGATCTTCATCGGTGGGAGCGTAGAAGCGTAAATTTGTGAGCATTTATATGTGTGTGTATGTGTGTGTGTGTGTGCATGTGTGTGTACATGCAATTGCGTTACAGTTTATCTGAGCGCTTTTTTGTTAAACTTTGGGGAGTGGGGTGGTTCACATAAAATTCTGAACTTGTGACAAACCTAGAAATATAGACAAAGTTTGCATACTGGATTGTGTTTGAATGTGTTTGAATGTGTTTATGAATGTTTGTCGTTCCACGCGTTTGCATGTGGTTTTCTATAGCGTGCATTAGTGTATCTGTACGCGTGTGCTTATATTATGTTATGTTATAAGCAGACACAGAAATATTAGTATGCATTCACACTATGACGCATGGGTATTTGTGCGTTAGTCGGTATGTGTGTGATTGTATGTTTACGTTTCTACGCGTGCGTTGGTGCGTTTCTTTGTTACTCTGAGTGTGCCTGCTCCTTTGTGTGTGTGCGTGTGTGTGTGTGTGTGTGTGTATTTATGCATGTGTAGGTGGATGTTTAAAAATAAATGTATGAGTGTTTGTAATTATTTTGAGAGAAATAGCGAACGATAACAATACGAACGAAAGATGGAAAGAAAAAAGAAATATTGGAAGAGCAATTAATGAATGAAGAAGAAAAGAAAAAGAAAGAAAAAAAAAGAAAGAAAGAAAGAAAAAGAAAAGAAGAAAAAAGATTAATGGATGAAAGAAAGAAAGGATACAAAGAAGTAGGCAAGGAAGGGTAGATAATTTAAAAAACAATAGAAAAATGAGATAAATAAATAGGAATGAAAAAAGAAAGAAAGGATTAAAGAAAAGTCAGAAAATAAGGAAGGAAAGACAAATAGAAGAAAGATATACAACAAATCAGTCAGTTAGAAAGAAAGAAAGTAAGAAAGAAAGTAAGAATGAAAGTAAGAAAGAAAGAAAGAAAGTA
>VCCN01003701.1:2184042-2195641 GCA_006491835.1 Architeuthis dux
AAAAAAAAAAAGAACTCTGCATACGACGTGCTGTTTTTGCTGTGTTGCGGTAATTTAGCCACATACATTCATAGCTACATACATACATAGCCACAAACAAAACAAAATATTATTTTTATATAGATGCTGGAAATAGGAAAAAGACGATAAAAAAACTTTTAAAAAATAAAATAAATAATACACATGATAGAAATAAGGGAGATAATGATGTTATTGTTGATAGTGACGACGACTGGTACCTTAGGGATACAGTCGGGGAAGGCGTGAGGGTTTCATGTGACCTAGGCGAGACTTGAAATTTGCGCAAGGGTTTTATTCACACTAGGTGAGACTTAAAATTTACGTCTCCGGTTGCTTGATCTTCTTTTAAACCTCCCCCCTCAAAGGTCAGTTCTGTGTCCCTCTGAGGTCTGGTCCCTTGGCGGCTGCCTAATTTGATCTAATAGTAGCGCCGGATCTGGAAATGTTCTTTCTTAACCAAGACTGTCTCACTCTGCCAGCATCAGAGATTGACCCTCAGACCCCTCGAACTGTAATCCTTTACTTTAAACCTCTGGCTACATCCGCAAGAAGCTGTTTCGTCTGCCTTGATTTAGATTTTATTGAAAGAAGCAGCACCTTTGTTTCAATTTAAAAATGATATTTTATGTACGATGTGCCACCCAAACGTCCTGCGAACTTAAAACCCGTAATGGCTTCCTCAAAGAAAGAAACAATTCATAGAAAATTCGTTTCTTTTTTTTCTAGTGAAGTGATCTCGAGAGATGTGTGAAATGTCCGGTGAGACACGGAAATGCTGGGTAACTTTTCAGATGAACAGAGCGATCACAGAGTTGCCCCTCGTCTGAATGACAATGGACAATCGACTTTTTATCTATTTATTAAGTTTAAAAAGAAAATTAATTCCCCATACGTGGATGCAAGTACAATCGTGTCTGTTAGGCTGGTTGTCTCAAGTTGTATGGGCTCAGACCAGTGTTGCCAATTTAGCGCGTTTCGCGCTAAATATAGCGCGTTTCTTGTTTTGGCAGTGCAAAAAGCGCTAAATTAGCGCGTTTTTGCCTAAAACATTTTGGCCGTTTCTGACCATTTGTAGCGTCTTTCTGGTGGTCTTTGGCCATTTCTGGCTATTTTATAAAATTTGAGTTGCCAACACTGGCTCAGACATTCCCGGCTTATTTTTTTATTGACATTTTGTATGAAATTATTGTATTTTATCGAAAGAGCAAATACGTAAATATTTATATTTACTAAGCTTGGCTTCAGTATTAAAGGAATTTTTAATTTTATTTATTTATTTATCTATTCTGGGTTAGCTGGTGTAAAGCTCATGAAGTCGGTCATACAAGTTACTATATATTAATACTTAAGCTAAGCATAGTACCTATTATTAAAGTTTACCAGAATCTTATAGTAATAAACATCTTTAAAGGGAGGAAGTGGACTTTTCAATTCAATTGAGATGTAAGAAAAGAACAGATATCAACCGTTGATGTCGATTAAAAGCGAAAGGCTAGGTCAAGAGATGTTGGCATTGTAACAGTCACAACAAAAAGATCAAATAACGTGGTTTATTTGTATGCATCATGTATTTGTTCGCCTGCATCTTAATAGCCCTAAGTAATCATTATGTTATACCTACGGTGGTGGATCACAGTTATTAGCTGAAATTTGATCTGAAATTTTCACTGTATAATGTTCGAGCTATATCAATAATATTCACCACTGAATTAAGAGCATTGACAAGGAAGGCTGTGTAAAATAATTAGACTGCGGACTTACCAGTATACCTACGTATACTTTAAAAACAAATCATAAGTATTTATAATGTTATATGTATTTTATAAGTAATTATAATGTTCTATCTACTTGGGTGGATCGGTAAGTCCGTAGCCTGACACATCGTTATTATCTTAATTTTGATTTGAAATTTTCACTGTATAATGTTCTACATGTGACTCTTCGCTGAATTAAGTGCATTGCCAAGGAATGAGATTATGTTGAAAATAAATATTTGTTGTGTAAAATAGATCTTTTTTGTCATTAAGCTACGAACGTATTGATGTACCTATGTAGATCAATCAAAATAAAGTCAGATCAGATGGGTTAGTGATGGTCTGTGGGGCTATTTTAACGCAAACAGCGCATTCGGCTATCGAATTCATTTTTGGATAAATGTGAAATCATTAAACTGTAGAAAAGTGCCGTCAAGTAAAGGTGTTGATCATTAGAACTGACGCGAAGATTTTAATTTAATTCTAGACTATGACTTTTCTTTTTATCAGGTTAATGGGCTAAGAAAAATGATAATGTCCACCAAATATAAACAGTATGGTTAACATCAATCTTTATTATTATTGGATGAAGTATTGTAACATAACACTTTTTTTTAATTAAATTTGCCCAGTTTTTACCTTCATCTTAACTTTAATTGTTGTATAAAAACAATTAAAATTAGGATAAAGGTAAAAACTAGTAAAAAAACGTATGGTTAACAGTTTGAATAAAACGTGTAAATAAGTAAATTTATTTTGATCTAAATTCAAATGAAACAGGTCTGGTTAGTCGCTCAATAGAAACCGCTATGCGAACAATGTCTGTTAGCAGCATGCCATGTTGGGGATGATCAATTAAAAAATTGGAAAAAAGGGGTGTTCAATGAATAAGCTACTTCTCTCGCCTTTTGTTGGGTAGTGATCACTAAAAAAGTCTGAATGTTAAAAAAACAAGCGTGAATGCTGCCAGACACAAACTAAGGGAGCAATTTAGCATAAATTTACATTGCAAATTGAACCCCACACTAAAAACCTATTCAGAGGGAGAATTTTCAAAAAACAAAAAAAGGAGTAAATGTTTAAGTTTATAGCCCTCTAAGCTCCATTGGTGTGGCCTATATGCACGACAGAGAGCTAGATAGACAGCCAGACAACCAGAAAAAATCAGGAATCAATTTAGCATAATCTTACATTATAAATTGAGCACCTACTAAAAACTGATTTGGCGAGGGGGGATTTCAAAAAACAGAAAAAATGTTTTTCTAGACATAATAAGTAGTGAATGTTTAAATTTTCAGCCTTCTAGCTCCATTAGTGCTGTCTGTACGCATTGCAAATTGAACCACCCCACTAAAACCCTATTTGGGGGGGGATTTTGAAAAAAACACATAATAAGGTGTAAAAGGTTAAATTCCAAAGCCCTCTAGCTGTATTGGTGCGGCCTGTACACGAGATACATACGTACATAGATAGCCAACCAGACCAACGAAAAAAACTGAAGAAACCAATGTTGACAGTTTTGGCGACAGTCTTAGTTGACAGTTTCTAATTCAGTAACCAAAAAGAAACGGTCATTTACTACTGTAGAGCATCTATAAATGTGTTGTAGGAAACAAGGATGAAGTCTAAAGTCTCGAAAATGGCGGATAATACAGTGTTAAATATGTTTGGTAAAATTTAGACTTCAACCAGAAAGGCGATTATCAGTTTTTCACTTAACAATGTTTGTTATGCGAACTGATATGCAATTAGGCAATTATGTTGAACATAATTTAAAAGAAATACATATCTATCCAAAAACATTTTGTTGGCTTGCAATTATTTCGTTTAGGCTTTGTGGTTTGCCATTTGATGACCTCGAATTTCTGGCCACTTGCCTCGTTTCTCGTTCATAAAATTCGGCTTTACACTTGATTGGATAATTAATATCTCTTTTATAGAGAATTATAATCGTTTTGAATCTTCCCTCAGCCGATCAATTTGTCCCAGTGGGTGATAGAAATCGAAATATATTATTCTCTCTGTACTTATACTTATGTATTCGAGTGTAAAAGAATTGGTTATAGCGGGCCTCATCGATGTTAATGATCGGTGTTGTATCTCTCTGGTCAGCGTGATTATTAAAAGGAGAAAAGAAAGAAGCAAAAGGGGTAAAGAAGGAAGGAAGGAAGGAAGGAAGGAAAGGATGAAGGAAGGAAGAGAGTTAATCAAAAGAAGGACGCCAGAAAAGTTGGATGGAAAAGTAAAAAAAAAAGGAAGTGAAATAGTGCAAGAAAAGTGAATAATTGATACTTATTATTGGAAAAAGAAAGCGTGAATGAGAGGTTAGTGAAAATAGGAACAAGGAAAACCAAAGGGGAAAAGAGGGTAGGAGAAAAACTATTAAGAAAGAAAGAAAGAAAGAAAGAAAGAAAGTGAAAACGAGAAAAGAGAACAAGATTGTTAGGAAGAATATTCAGATAAAGAATGAATAGACAAAGTGTAGATGTGAGATAATAATTAAACAAAACGTTTGAGGGAAAGCAAAAGAAAGACAGAAAGAAAGACAGAAAGAAAGACAGAAAGAAAGAAAGAAATGCGATGGTAGATGGGGATGCGAAAGAAAGATAAATGAAAATACAAAGAGAATAATATAAAAGAAAGAAAATCCTGAAGAAAGAAAGAAAGGTCGATTATATATCTTTAAAAAAAAGCGGAAGTAAATGCAATAAATATATTTAAAAAAAAAAGACTAAAAAGAAAAGAAGATATGGAGCCGACGATTTCCCAAACCTCAGACCGTTTATTGTAGAATTCATTTATTGCCTGTTGGCTCAGGAATGTTCTCCCTTGTTACATCAAAGCTCACATGAAATGTCGGAGAGGCACCTTCCCGTATCGAAATCAAATCAATGTAAATATGCCGACCTTTATAAACTTCTGAATATTTGTACGCCTGAAAAATCTTGCTCCATTAATAAAATTCAAGATGCAATTCAGATATAAAATTATTCCTCTTTTCATTTCTTTTCCGTTTATGTCTTCTTTTTCAAGTACGATTTATCTCTTTTTTATTTAGATGGTCGCTAGCTTGCGTTTCTTTTATGTGATTGCGTTTTCCGCCTTTGTTGCTATCGCCGTCACCACCACCACCACCACCACCATCATCATCATCATCATCATCATCATCATCATCATCATCATCATCATCATTATGATAATGCGGAAACAGAGATGAGTCCGTCAGTCATATAAGCGGATGCAGAAAATTAGCACAGAAGGAATACGAAAAATAGACATGAATGGGCAGGAACGGTGATTCACTAGGAATCGTGCAAAGGGCTGGGATTTGACAATGCAAACTAATGATAAGAGCACAAGCCAGAAGCTGTCCGAGAGAATAGAAAATGTAAAATTCTTCGGGAAATTCAAACGGGTCATCCAATCCATGCCAGGGGATCAGATCTAATCATCATAAAAAAGAACATGTGTTAGATAGTGGATGCTGCTGTTCCAGCAGATCACAAAGTATAATTGAAAGAAAGTGAAATAAAATAGAAAAATATCGGGACCAAAGAACTGAGAAACTTAGAGGAGCAGGAAGGTGACAATTGTACCTAATTGGCGACATTATTAGTTACTGCTTGAGACGATCCAGAACTCTCCTCTGTATCCATATTTTCTCTAATTGTCGTTTGTCTTGCTTTCATTTTCTACTACTCGCCTTCCCAGAAGTAACCTCGAGACCATTCCTAATGCTTGCAATAATGATGTTCCAGAATTTCTCAATCTCTCGGGCGGAGGCCTCGCAGTTCTTTCTTTCTTTCTCCAATTAATTATTGACTGATTCTTTTTTTGTTAATAACTATGATATTTTGGCATCACTTCGGACCCACAAATACTTTTGTATCCTTTAGTACAGTTTTAGTTTGGGACATCTCTCTCTCTCTCTCTCTCTCTCTCTCTCTCTCTCTCTCTCTCTCTCTCTCTCTCTTTTTCATTAATTTTTCTTTTTTGGTTTTATTTAAATCATTCGTCAGTTTAATTGCTGTTGTTCATCTTCCTTTCTCATTCTATTATTAATATCAGACTTTGAGCACATGGCGTATCACTTTCTATCTATCTATATATCTAGTGTGTGTGTGTGTGTGTGTGTGTTTTCACTGATTTTAATAGGATAATTGGATTTCTATCAAATATTGCCTGAGCATCCAGTAACATGGTGGTGGCGAGGAATTAAAAGCTTATGTTCATAATTAGAAAAAGAATTTCGTGTTGAAAATGGCTACATCACAGAAAGTAACATGTTATATCCACTCGTTTTTTGTGAAATGATATTATTAGATACTATAAAAAATAATACTTTATAGATAACATTTTCAAGC
The DNA here is from genome assembly GCA_006491835.1 of Architeuthis dux. Lineage (NCBI taxonomy): Eukaryota > Metazoa > Mollusca > Cephalopoda > Oegopsida > Architeuthidae > Architeuthis > Architeuthis dux. Next base: position 2,190,182 of record VCCN01003701.1, read on the forward strand.
AAAGCTGTTTTCCAAATTTCTGTAAATGCTATTACTGTCTGTCACAAATGTCTTTTGCGAATACCGAGGCGTAGCTAGAGATTTGTGGGGATTTAGGAGCTCGGGTGCTTGGCCCCTTGAGGGCCCCCCCCTCCAACATTTACTGAGATTTGTCAGTAGAAATGCATTTGGTGAATTACTATTTATTAAGCTTTTGGGGGCCTCCTCCATTGTGGGTCACGGAGGGCGTTTTCAAACAGCACCCCCAGCTACGTCTCAAATAGCACCCCCAGCTACGCCTCTGTGCGAATGATACATTCTTATCAGTCCTGTTTCACCTGACGATTTTCGACGCTACATTCAGCCGGATTCGTAATAAGTTTTCAGTCTAGACGAGTTATGTATGATGTTTAGTCGTGTCTATGCTTTGCTGTGGTTGGGAACTTTCAGGCGCCTGCCCTTTTTTTTTAAAGTGAAAATAAACGCTATAAGTTGATCGTCAGACTTGAAACCACACCATGCTGATAATTTAACTTAATTTAACTGCATTCAAACCTTTCTATAACTACTACTACTTTCTTCTTCTTCTTCTTCTTCTTCTTCTTCTTCTTCTTCTTCTTCTTCTTCTTCTTCTTCTTCTTCAACAACAGCAACAACAATTTGAGATTTCTGTGTATCATTTTCGGTAATAACAATCTTTATTAGGATCATTACAGTATTACAAACATCTATCTCGGTAGTATGAGTCTCACTATCACCATCAACAGCATTATCATCATTGTAATGCTTGTTGCATGTGTTGTTCTTGTTGCTGCAGTAGTGTTTACCCTTGCAATAGTTTTGTCCGATTTTGCCTGATTAGGCGCTTCAAGAACGGATTGAGTCAATTTGCCGGAAAGGGCCGATCGATCACGAATTGGGGAGAAGCCTTCGACAGATGAAACTCACGCGGGATTCGTCAACATTCGTAACGCATCGAATCTCCCCCCCCCCCCCGTCTGCCCGCCCTCCTCTGTCTTTTTTGCTCTTCCGTTACCCCTCTTTACCACCCACCAAACTCCGCCACCTCCATGACGCTGCCAAGTCTTCATTTCCCCATCTATAACGAAAACCCCACCCGCATTTTAAAAGGTCCCCACTGAGTCTTCGACTTTTGTAGTCCAAATTATCCTTTGAAGTTATCGTTAGCATTGAATCTATCGTTTCATTTCTTTTTTTTCTTTCTTCCTTTCTGTTCTTTGTTTCTTCCATTTATTTCCTTCTTTTCTTTTCTTATTCTCAATTTTTAACACTTTCTTTCTGAGGGTAATCTGTTCTTTCTTCAGCTTTCTTTCATTCTCTCGGATTACTCTAACCTTCTTCCTTGCCTTTCTTTCTTTCTTTCTTTCTATTCCGCTATTTTTTCATTTATTCAGTTTGTTTCTTCTTCTTCTTCTTCTTCTTCTTCTTCTTCTTCTTCTTCTTCTTCTTCTTCTTCTTCTTCTTCTCCTCCTCCATTCCGCCTTTTCATTCGTCGTACCTTCATTACTTTTGCTTCTTCCATTCTCTTCTTCTAAGTCGTATATCTTTAATTCTTTCTATGTATCTCTTTCTTTCTTACTTTCTTTCCATGTATCTCTTGCAAATATTGTCTTTCTTTCCTTCTTTCTTTCTTTCTTTCTTGCTAATATTGTCTTTTCTTTCTTTCTTTCTTACTCTCATAATTCCATTTTCCTCTTTTGTTTACCATTTTTAGATTTTAATCTTTGATACCTACATGATTTTATTTCACTTTCCTCTTCTTTCAAAATTCACCCGTTTTTCTTTCTTTCTTTTTTCTCCATTCCTTTCTTTCTTTACTTCGTTTCTTAGTTTCATATATCTAAGGCCCTTGCAGTCTCTGCTTCCTACTCATTTTTCTTTCTTTCTCTTCTTCTTTCTTATCTTCCCCATGATCAGATCAATGTTTCGTATGGCGCCCACAAGAAACCACATCCCGACTCTTCGTACCTCCCCCCCAACGCCCTGGTGAGAATTCACGGCCCTGTGAGCAAGCGTGCCCACTGCTACGGATGATTGTCTTCAAGGATCATCTTTCAAACACTCGATCAGTGCTGAATCCGGCATGAAGATGTCGGAGTCAAAAATGAGAAGGAAGAAGGATTATTACTAATTCAAAAAATATTAATTCATATCTCCTGATTCACTTCCTTTATTTCTCAATTTAAAAAAAAAATGAACCCAACCCCTCTTCCTCCGTCATAAATAGAATAAAACGAAATGAAATAAAATAAAATGAAGGAAAATAAAATGAAATCAAGTAAATAGGTTGACTCAAAATAAATAAATCAATTCCATTTCGTTCTTGTTCTTTTATTTGTTATTCTTTTTTAAATATTGAAACTTCCTTTCTTTTTTTTATTATTATTAGATGAAGCATTTGTCAACCATTATCATTAATTTTGACTCGTACTTTCTTTCATCTAAATTTTTTAGTTGCTTTTTATCGCAACTTACTCTGGCTGTCTGTCTATGTGCGATAAAAAGCAACTAAAAAGGAAACAAGTCTGGTTAGTCTGTCAATAGAAACCGTCACGTGTCTTTTGTCTTTGATGAATTTAAAAAATCGAAAAAGGGGGTGATCAAGGAACAAATTACTTCTCTCGAACTTTGTTGGGTCGTGATCACTAAAAGAAGTTCGAATTTTCAACAAAAAAACAAAAACAAGCGTGAACGCTGCCGGACGCAAACTAAGGGATCAATTTAGCATAAACTTACATTGTGAATTGAACCCCCCACCCCCACCCACAAAAACCTTTTTTGGAGGGGGGGGGGTTAAAAACACAAAAGAACGTTTCTTCTAGAAATAATTAGGAGTAAATGTTTAAATGTTCAGCCTTCTAGCTCCATTGGGGCGACCTGTACGCGCTACACATACATAGCCAGCCAGCCAGCCAGCCAGCCAACCAGCCAGCCAGACTCACTTGAAAACCGAAGAGACCTATTTTGATAGTATGGTGACAGTCTCGGTTGACAGTTTCTAATTAAGATGTATGAACATACTAGTCAAAAATCAATACCAATGAATTACATCTTCCTCTTTTAGATATTCCATCTTCATTACTGTAGTGAACTTATTACAATTAATTTCATTATTATATCATACTTCTAAAAGTATTTATGAAGATCTTTCGTCCCGAAGAAAAGGAATTTTGGCTTTTTGATTTGGCACCATTTTTACATTGTCGTCTTTATGCCGTTTTGTCAAACCCCAAGACAAAGTCAGGTGTTGACTTTACTTTCCTACCTTAACAAGAACAACAATCCTCACCAAAATGTGGGGTGTAAATTTGAACTGACGACTTAGTGATTTTTTTTCTATAGTTTTGAGAAGGGTCATTCATATACAAATGGTTCTTCGGACGATTGAACTCCTTCTTGTTATTTGTGTTGTAAACACGACGTTTCGGATTTTGCACCGGATTTTACTGTTTACAACACAAATAACAAGAAGGAGTTCAATCGCCCGAAGAAACATTTGAAGACTTAGTGATTGTTAGCAAGATGTCTTATTAACTGAGCCAAATTGACTCTTAGATATTAAGGAAAATTTATCATATTTAATATATATACAATACAAAAGTTGCAGTAATCATCTTCAGTCAGAATAGAAGTTGGAGTGGAGTTTGACCCTGCAGCAGCCAGTCTTGTTTAACGTTGTTCTGCTGCTTGTTTACCCTTTTCTTTGACAGGAAAAATATCAACACAAATAAAAAGTAAACATTTTATTAAAATGTAAAATTTCTATTTCTGAATTTACAAACAAAAGAAAACATTTTGAATAAAATACATTATAAACAAAACAATAAAATAAGTTCGGAACTTCAATGGCTTCGACGAGAAAGTGAGTTCAAAGGTTAGCTATAATTTTTAAAGTTATCATAAAGAGTATCAACTGAAGATACATCTAACAGATGTAATAGGGGTTGGCATTTAAGGTGTGAGTATTTTAGAAATGTTTATATTTGTGTGGTAAGCTAGTTTCTTTTGTTAGGTTGTTTTTGAATATGTTAACAGAAACAGAGTTTACTGAAAGGGAGTTCCAGTATGAAAGGGATCTTGATGTCAAGAATCTGTCTCTAATACCAGGGTGATGGTATATCTTGTATTTGTGGCAGTGACCTCTATGTATTGTTCTTAGTGTTCTCTGTAGCATGAGTTTGCTCTGTATGCACATCTCACAGTAAGTGTCTGCGTCCATTTCTACCATGCGGTGTGTCATTTTGTAAATGTGTATCGGGTCACTTCTCAATCTTCTGTATTGTAGAGTGGGTAGCTGTAGTATTTTGAGTCTGTCTTCATGTGGCAGGTCTTTTAATTGTAGCACCAGTTTCGTAGCTCTCCTCTGCAACCTCTCTAACATGTCTCGGTATTTTTTGGTGTGTGGAGACCAGATAATGCTTGCATAATCTACATGTAGTCTGATCAGGGTTATGTATGTATGTATGTATGTCTATCTATCTATCTATCTATCTATCTATCTAGCTATCTATCTATTTAATTGTTTATTTACTTATTTAAGCGTATAGCGTTTTTGTAAAGAAAGCTGAAAATGTTTATTTTGAAGGAAATACACATTCCTCTCGTTAAATATACATTCCTTTCGTTCAAATACGAGATGACGAATTACTGTATATTTTATGTTTATGTTAAGAACGATTCTTGTACACGCATGAAACTTCACGATGTATAGACACTTAATTAGAGAGAGAGAGAGAGAGAGAGAGAGAGAGAGAGAGAGAGGGAGAGAGAAATGTGGGTATACAAATGTATTTGCACCTGATACCAGCAGTCAAGGTTCAAGCCTAGGTGAATGCTCGGTAATGCTGATTTACAAAACAGTCTCTCCACACAATTCGCTTACCTTAAATATTTGTGTATTTGTAAAATCTGTGATAATTAAATTGTATAGGTATCCAATATAAGTGCTGCACGCTTGTTCCACACTATCTTTTTAATCAGAAATGCGTGCACCTATATGTGACTGATAATTGCAGAGAATGTGTTTTTGGACCAGAACAGGTGAGTAGAAGACAGAGAGACTGACTATATCAATACATAAACAATTAAGTTTTAATTATGTACCGATTCGAAGAGATGCAGGTTGGCGTAATGGCAGTCAAGGTTCGAGTCTAAGTGAATGCTCGGTAATGCTGAATTACAAGACAGCCTCTCCACAAGGGAATTGGTGAGCAGATATCGAATCACATCTGAAGCTGTTTATTTTCATTTTGCACTAATGCTTTTGGGAGTGGCATGAAGACTATAAGATGTACTGACTCACAGCATAATCATCTTTAGCAGTCATTCCTATTTTATGGTACAGCTTGACCCAAAAGCTTATGAAGAATTCTTTAGAAGTCCTTAGATTGGAATTAAAGCGAAGAACTATATCATATTGATGTATCCTGATGTTCACATTCTTCTATAAAAATCCACCCA
>VCCN01003701.1:2250228-2262660 GCA_006491835.1 Architeuthis dux
TTTCAATCTTTTAATTTGTTGGTTTTCGTATCCATTCATTGTGGGTGTGACCAAAAGAACGTATTTCACTCCAGGCCATCCTATCTGTCTGGTCTCTTTGTTTTATTACTTCTTGTCTGTCTCTTTCCTTTTTTGTGTAAGATACTGGCTGCCTTGGGCTGTTAGTATCCTTATCTTGTGGTCACTCTACTCTGTCTTTGTAGGTGTTAATGGTTATGCATTCCTATCTGCCCCCTGCTGTATTTTATGCTATCCCTTCCTTACGGCTGTACCCCAGGTATTGAGCATTCTACAATAAACCATGGTCTAATGAATTATTTTGACACAGAGGTGTGACAATTTGATGTACACGGATTATATATATATATTTGAAATCACGACCATGTGATTGGAAGGCGACTCTCTTACCAACTGAGCTAAAGTAACACATCTTATATACCTACGAATGTATTTATTATATATACACTACAAAAATTGCAGTAATCATTTTCAGTCACAGTTTGACCCTGAAGCAGCCAGGCTTGTCAGTGTTTATGCATTACTCTACAGAAACACAGTTTGACAGGGCCTTGTGCCTGACGTGATCCCGCCGAGTATAAGATCTTGTGCTGTGCTCAAGATCAGCAGGCAACACTGTTAGTGCATCATCAGAAGAGCCATAACGACCTGTTCAGTTAGGAAGCTTGGTATGTTCTATTCTGATTTTATTATTTCGCAAAAGAATTTTAGTTCGTAAATAACACGATGAATGTTTTATATCTGTTTTCCGTCCTTTGTCGGAAATGAACTTGATATGCGAAGAATGGATGATGAACATTTTTGAACACACAAACACACATTATATACACACACACACACACACACACTCACACACACACGCACACATACAAACATACACACATACAAACATACACACACAAACACGCATTATACACAGTTTATATTGCACAGTCAAACAAAACATATTGCAAATGCATCCTCCTAGATAAAAGCACATAACATTATTGCAAATCCAAACTCTTACAAACAAGCACATAACTTCATTACGCCACACACTGGAAAAAGAAAGATCTTTCCAGATTGTGCTAAATGTGTGCATCGGAAAATTAACGGACGTGAAAATGCCAAATTATTCAAAAGGATGAAGCAGATTGCGGCTGAGGAGAAAATAGCGACAACACCTGCAAATTCGGTGTGGGATGGGGAAGCGGGAATAGGCAAAAGTTGCTGAAGTCGGGGATATGAACCAAGACGGCTAAGACCGACGATTCAAGTCTCCATTATTTACGGAATAAGCGTAATTTTATATTGAACAGTGAAGACAACGTGAATGGGCTGGTAGTAACTATTTGTTTGTGGGAACAAGTCATCAATATCACCCCGAAATAGAAACACTGGATTCAAACATGAAAAAAAAACAAAACAACCCAGGTCTGGTTAGTCACTCAATAGAAATGGTCGCGTGACCAACGTCTTTTGGCAGCGTGCCGTGTTGGGTGTGATCAATTAAAACATTGTAAAAAGGGGTGACCAATGAATAGGTTACTTCTCTCACCTTTTGTTGGGTGGTGATCACTAAAACAAGTCTGAGTTTTCAAAAAAAACAAAACAAGCGTGAACACTGCCGGACACAAACTAAGGAACCAATTTAGTATAACTTACATTGTAAATAGAACCCCACTAAAAACGTATTGTGTGTGTGTGGGGGGGGGGGGGGGGGGGGGTAAAAACAAGCGGACACATGCTAATGGATCAATTTAGCATAACCCTTCATTGTAAATTGAACCTCCCACTAAAAATCTATTATGGAGAGAATTTTTTAAAACAAGAAAGTTTTTTCTAGACATAATAAGGAGTAAATGTTGAAATTTTCAGCCCTCTAGCTCCATTGGTGTGCCTTGTATACGTGATACATACATGGCCAGCCAGCGGAACTCACTTAAAAACAGAATTACGGCTAGATTTTTGGTAGCATTTCGTCTGATTGGAGCACTTCCACCTTGACATACAAACACCCAGTATCTAACTACAATTGAAGAAATCTCTGTCTGTTTACGTGCGTGTATACACTGCTATAACTCGACAACTTGTTATTGTACAAAGTTGACATCCGCCAGATATATTGGTCAGCACACAAAGCAGCGCAGTGAAGTTTTTTTGATCAGCTGTCCTCGAGAAATCTAATAAAAAATAAATAAAAACTTACAGATTATAGATTTTTTATCTAAAATTATAGATATACATTTAGATATAAAATATCTAAATTGGCAATAGATCTAAATTTAGATGTAAAATATCTAAATTGGTAACACTGACGAGAAGTAACTGATATACTTCGAAGCCGTAGTTTCGTACGACGGACAGAAAATTATTTTACATGGCTTTTATGGCAGGCTGCTCAAACATGCACCCTTTGAACGGGCACTGCCATAGTTTTAGAAATAAATACTGAAAAGGCCTTATCAAATTACGCAGCAAGTAGTGTCTGATATATACAGGAAGCCGCTTATTGTTATCACTTTGGGACATAATCTTTTAGATAGCAATAACCGGCGTATAACATTAAGCTGAGGATATACAAATTGGAACAAGTTACATTCATTGTTATAAATTCATTGTTATATTATTAAATTCATATAAACAACTTCACATTATAAAATATTCTAAAAGAAATTGTGCTCGAGAGCGACTGATTATAATAACAATAACCGTTTGATAACATTATCGTGATTATGATAAACAGCTTCCTCTGTAATTGGATGACAGAGTTTTCTTAATCTGACAAATATCTAGAAGTATCCGCCCTGGTTTAATGTTTAGTTTGCTACTCTCAATTGTAGCATTGCTAGTGAATTTGCTTCTCATTGGGTGCTCTAGCCTTGTGCCGAATTTAAGTAGGTTCGACAAATATAATCTGGAATTAGTTCAATTTTGGCACGAAGTTATATTTCTAGGGCATTTTGATGAATTTTGGGTTTTCTCGCAATAAATAGATAGTCGAGCACATTCGGGAATCTGGTTCTGACAACAGTCAATCTCTTTCATTTTTCTTTAATTGACTTGCTTCAACGCACGCGAGTACTAACTGAAAGTTTTATTGTTGAAAAATCAAAAAGGCCATTGATTTTAAATTGGCCATTTAGGTCCGAAATCACTATCAACAGTTTGCGAAGACACGAAGTCTTTCACTATACTACGGTTACCCGCTCACAGTTTTCAATCAGTTTTACTGTCTTCGTCTGAGTTCAAATATGAAGCTCCTATCAGTCAAACATAGCAATTTGTAAATATTGTCTTTAAGCCTCTTCTATACTATATTGATTAAACTGTGCAATCTTGGTATTGAAAGATTTAGCATTAAAACTGATCGTATAGAGAAAGCGCTTATTCTCTCAGTCATTGAAAATCATTAGCAAAATCAGTGATTTCTTTCTGAAAGAAAAAAATATTTGCGCATGCGCATATATTCATCATAATTTCAAATAGATACTTGTTGGAATAGAGCCTGCTTGGTGGCTGAGATAGTAGGTTATTTTCCCACCGGTGGTCGTTGTGGGATTTTAGGTAAAAGCCCAGATTTCGGATGTCAATTTTTAAGGTATACCTGGTCATGCCATTTTAAAGACTAGGCAACACAGTCTTTCATGTAGCCCTGTGCCAGACTACACTTACTAAACTTAGTGAATATGTAGGTATTTGTTGGAACAGGCCCACTTTGGCACAAGGCAACATTCATTTCTTGAGCACTAGGCAAGGACTAGGCTAAAACCCCGATCACTCCTCAAATTTAGGAAAAAAAACTCTAGCCACTCTCAGTTTGGAAGCAATCAGCCAACCGAACAGAATTGAGGCATTTTTTTTTTAATGAAATCCAATATCTCATATTTTATATCCCGAGGTCTTGGCATTCGCTTTAAACAACAACATCGACCCGTAAGTAGGAAGAATTTTCAAAACGAAAACAATATATATATACATATATATATATATATACACACACACACACACACATACACATATATATATATATATATATATATATGTATGTGTGTGTTAGAAATAAATAAACGTTATTCCTCTTAGAAAACATATGTAAACTGTGGGAAATATTTCGCAGGAGTCCTTCACCGACCATTCCTTGTCACTTCACCACCCACCTAATCAAAAGCGCGAACGCACTCTCACGTGCATATAAATATATAAACAGACATACGTTCACTGGCTCATACGTTCACACACCATCAAATACACTCATATGTACATGCTCCCGATGGTGGATTATGAATTATTATTATTAATAATAATAATGATAATAATAATAATAATCACTAAACGGTCCGAATTTTCAAAAAAAAACAAGCGGGCACAAACTTGGGATCAATTTAGCATAAACTTACATTGTAAATTGAAGCCACCTACTAAATACCTATTTGGGGTGTGGATTTAAAAAATAAAAGAAGTTTTTGTAGACATAATAAGGAGTAAATGTTAAAATGTTCAGCCCTCTAGCTCCATTGATGTGACCCGTATGCGTGATATGTGTACATAGCCAGCCAGCCGGACCGACTTAAAAATTGAAGAAACCTATTTTGACAGTTTTGGTAACAGTTTTGGTTGACGGTTCCTACTAATAATGACGACGACGATGACTACAATAGCGACATTTTCTGCCAGAATTATTATATACAGATCTATTTGAACTGATTTTCTCGTCTTCGTTGTTATAGTCAGAACGTTTCTACCACCTGATTTTCTCACGGAAAAATCTAGTAGATAAACACATTTGTTAAGTGTATCTAGTTACCCGGTAGTCGTGAGTTCAATCCCTTGGTTAGGCAGTAAAATTCATGCCCTGGTTGATGGGAAAAAGCAAAGCCGGCATCACAAGGACGAATTTAAAAGAATTCTAATGGGAGATATTCCCTAGCATAGACAGATGAATGAAAACAAGCTACTGATGTGGGTTGAATAAAGAGTTCGATTCGAAATTGCAAGAAGGTTGCCGAATTCGACATATACCTGAAGGAGGCCGGAGGGGACAACTTGCCAAAACGTGGTGACTATTACACCCAAGATGTGGACACTAGTCCGAATAGATCAGTGTATAACAGCAACACTTATGAGGATAACACCAACAACAGAAAACAATGAGAGCAACATGAAAATAATATGCGTCTGAGTTTTTGAGACGAAGTATTGCTATCCAATTATTCTTTCGGACTAGTATCCTCATCATTATCTTTTGCACAACGATTCGGCTTTTCTACCCTACGGCCTTCTTCAGGTTTCTGTTGCATTCCGTAACATTCAGGGAAACTTTTGAACGAGACCCTTTCTCTCGTGGAAATGTATTACAAACCGTCAACCAAAACTGTCAAAATAGGTTTCTTCAGTTTTCAAGTCGGTCCGGCTGACTGGCTGGCTGGCTATGTATGTATCACGCGTACAGCCACACGAATGGAGTTAGAGGGCTGTAAATTTCAACATTTACTCCTTATTATGTCTAGAAAAAAGTGGGGGTTCAATTTTCAATGTAAGTTTATGCTAAATTGATTCCTAATTTGTGGCCGCTTGCTTTTTGAAAATTTGAAAACAGGTGAGATAAGTAACTTATTCATTCGTCACCCATTTTTTAATTGATCACTCCCAACATGGCATGCTGCCAAAAGATGTTGGTAACATGACGGTTTCTATTGACTGACTAAGCAGACCTGTTGTATTTTTTTGTTGCTTCCAGTCACATCCGAAATTGTACATACCTGTCAAATTTTCTTTATAGTGCCGATTTATTTCTCCGTTGGTCAGATGTACCCTTGAACTACCAAACCTAGGAATTGAACTCACGACTTTCTGGGAACAAGAAGAACTTACCAGTGGAACATGGCCAAGACGATATCATTTATATTCTTCGCACCAGTGGTATATCTCCACTACTTAGTCTACATTATCTTAATCATTCATTTTAGCCCCAGTTCTTCTAGTCTCTTTGCAAGGGTCTTTAGAACCGGTTCTAGTGATCCTATAATGATGGTTACGACACTAGACTCATGTTCTACGAGTTTCTTTCGGTTTTGATAGTTCACGTTTTGTTTTGGTCTCTTTCAGTTTCATCCTGTGATCCGTGGGAACAGCTAAATTCACTATTTGACAGAAAAATACCCGAACAATAATGTCCTTGTAAACCAATGGCTGTGAAATAAGACATTTGTAATTATAGATATAATACTGTGAAACCCCTTTCTGTTCCCTTGTAATAAGTGTTATCTTCTGATTGATTATGTCTAAAAAAAAGTATACAAAATGTCAATTATTCCCTTCAATATTTGCTTTTGTGACCAGGACAGTGATAATTTGAAATCTCTTATTTTCAATTGTACAAAGGGGAAAATTCGCACATTTTTAATCACATAAAGTAAGAAAAACAATTACATATACATATCACTATCCTGGCCACATAAGCAAAGCAATCGGAAAATAATACTCACTACCCAGGAACAAAAAATCGCGTTGCACAGTGTAATCATTGAAGACTGTGGGATTACCTCGAAATTCCTTCCAAAAAGACCTAAATAGATCCTAAGGGAAATAGAAATTATTCAAACCATAGTTCTACTGGCGAGATACAGATTGGCGCTATCAAATGGTATTCTGGAATATCTGCCAGTTAACACCACTATGAGTTGAGAAAAAGTAATGACAATGGCTAGAGTTAGAAATACGCACACCAAAGAGTGGATGTAGACGTACTACCTAAACACAAATTAAGGGTGAAAAAATGGAGTTTGAGACGTTAAGAAATTAACCCTTTATGGTGGAAGTGACTATATATGATCACCTGAGGACCCGTTAGCCACATGCCAATATAATACACACCAATGTGGTCTATTAGCTTTCCAAAGTACACTTGTGCTTGACCGAAACTGTTTTAAGGCATACCACACCCCATTAAATTAGCCTGTTTTTGGCCCGCACAATAAAACTTTAAATTCAAACCGGAGCAAAGATTATGCTAAGGTTTTTTTGTCAATATCAATTTTTTTGTATCTATTCATTATATTGAATGTTATTCTTTAATTCTATGTTTTATTTAACTTTCTACTTTAATTTTTAATATTTTTATATTTTCCATTTTGGTCACTTTTGGGGCGAGGCACCATATGCATACTTCATCAGATGCGGTTTTCCCCCCATTAACAAAAGAAAATTCAGAAAACTTGCAACTGAAAATATCTTGTAATTAGGTCTAGTTTAACATGCAAAAAGGTTGTTTTGATATCTAAAATACTTTTAGGCATGCCCTATAAAGGGTTAAGAATAAATAAAAATGGTTTTATTATACGAAAACTGGAGTCCTTTTAATGAAAGGTACTGAGAAGGAACCGAGAATAGTTTGTGGGACGTAAACGGACAAAATAAAGATAAGGACAATGAGGGTCTGTCTTTTGTTTAGATTACTGAGAAAATTATTGACGCTATATGAAGTTTTGCTATTTGAAGACTTCAAACAATTCTCGCTAAGAGAAATAATTATAATAATAAACGTGACACACTTCATCAGTTTATGTATTAAACAAGTACAAAAACAAAACAAATAGAGATAAAAATTGAAATATCAACCGCCAAAAGAATAAATTGCCTACAGATACCGAGTCGAGAGTAAAACGTGGAAGGATACAACTGCTACACCAGTGAAAACAATGAATATACAATGGTCGCTCCCCGTGGAGATCAAGTGCCAGTAAGTCTCCTCAATACTATAACATTCTCCTCTGTACTGATTTTAGTAATGCTGTCGTCTGGATGGTTTGAATTCTTCCTCAGATTTCCATATATTCCAACCTCTTCGGGACTGTTCCAAGTGTACCAATAATGATAGGTACTACTGTCACCTTCATGTTCGACCTTTATTTAAATTCTCTGGCGCGTCCCAGATATTTTCCCAGCTTTTCTCTTTCTTCCAATTTTAATATGTCGTCTGCTGAAACAGCGACATCTACGATCTAACAAATGTTCTTCTTAGTTATCATTTGGTCTCCTAGCCTGGATTGGGTGATTCGTTTAAATTTCAAAGTTCTACAGAATTTTACATATTTATAACGATAACTACGACAATAATAATATAAAGATGGCGTTATGAACAAGAAGTCAAAGTAGAAATTTGTTTCATTATTCTGTGAATTATTCAGACTAGTATTTTCAGTTTTGTTGATTCGATCATAACGTTTTGACTGGTGATGTCCCCGGCTATCATCAGGTGTTTTCGGTAATCTTTAAGGCGCTTTGAACAGAATCACTCACCACGTTCACAATTTCTTCTAACCGGAATGGCGGCGAAAGTTAGCCCCACCCCAAATATATATGAAGGTCTTTGAAGAATACTAAATGCAACATACACTTAAGGGAGGCCAGCGAGCACACCGGTAGAAACGTACTAATAAAACAAGAAAGATGACGATACTAGTCCAAATAACTCGTGGAATGATTGACAATACATCAGCTCAAAATTTCACATTAATTATCGTTTCTGATTATAATATCAATAATAATTAATTATTTATCATCCATGCGTTTGCATCCCCCAAGGTGTCTGGTAGTTATTGCTGGAGGTCGAGTGGCAGCTAATCTTCTCAAATCTCCAGCACCTGTCTCAGTGTTCTTGCCGACCCCAGCACTGCCGTGGTCGGGACAATTTATGTCCCTCTTTGAATCAATCTTAAATCTTTAAAATAAAAAACCAGTTTAAAAGATGAATATGATAACCTAAAATGTTCAGGTGGCTCAGAAAATTCAGATGCGAAGTAGGATATTTCGTTTTGAAAGAACGTATTTATAATATAGCGAGGTCTTGTTAATCTGTTGCACGAAGACCACTTCGGCACAAGGCCAGATTAATAAATCGAACTCAAGCCCGGTTTCCAAAACTCGCATGCTGACCATCTCACTCGTCTCAATGATATTTTTGTAACACTTGCTAATGTAAAAAAAATAATTGAATTTCTTTTCAATTTAACAATGAAATATATTTAATATTCACTTATTAAACAATTCCATTTTATTTCTTTTCTTCCCCCCACCCCGAAATTATTTAGCTGATTTAATAAAAAAAAATGTGACAATTGGCTTATTGCTATATTTTTTATACCAAGCTAATTCACGACAGCGCCGCGTTCCTACGAGTGTAAGAATCACGGGAAAGAAACGAAACGAAATATTAAAATCCAAATAATTTCAGTGAATAAACAAAATAAACTGAATCATCCAAAAAACGAAGAAGAAAAAAATCTGAAATAATCGAAAAAAATAAAAAGCAAACGAAAAATTAATATTAAAAAAAACCCCAGTTTTTAAAACATAAATAACAATTTAAATAAATGAGCATTAAAGAAAGAAAGAAAAAAAGAAGAAAAAAAAAACACCAGCCGACATATCAAATGTTACATTCTTCCAAAGAACACACAACACATGGGCTAAATAAAAATGCGGAATAGGTCAGACTTAATGAGGGTCTTTTCGTTTTGGGGGTTGGTTGGCTGAGTGGCTGTTGCCTGCGTTGGCTCTGTGGCTGTTATCCTCATTATGATTGTGTCTGGGAAAAAATTAAGGAAAAGTTCACAAATCATTTCGAAACGCTGAATTGTGTCAAGATAGCATAATTTGATAATTGAGCGGCCAAGTTTCCTCGGGGCCTGTTTAATTCCAACCCAATGAATGTCTTGTTTATCAAAATAATAAGAAGAAATATCTTACTTTCCGCTTAGCCCTGACTGCACACGCACATGTACGATTTACTTTTCTCTTTGAATGTTTTGGCGTGTTTTTCTCGGTACAAATGTATATATATACATGTGCAAACGTCCATATGAATATGTATGGATGTATGTATCCCGGTACGAGCGAGGAGTGTGGAAAACTCTTCATAGGGCAAAATTCCCCCAGCTATGGGGAAAATTGCAGGGCAGATTGGGCTCTCTCTAGCCTTGGGAAAGCAACCAGTCTAGGAGAAGGACAACTCTGAATCTAAATCAGGGAGGGGGAGTCCCCTTAAGGCACTTTCACGCCCAATTTGACGTCTTTCCCGCAACTCCTGCAGCCGAGCTGATGCCAGACGTATCGGTCTCTGCTCCCCTCTGGACTACATCAGCAAAGCCGAGAGGGGGATTCTGACGACTGGGCTATGTATGTATGTATATGTTTGTTATAGTATGCTTGTGATTATGTCAGCGTGCACACGTTTGTATTAGTGCTTGCTTTCGCCTACGTGTTTGTGTGTGCGTCTGAGACTGTACTGATGTTTGATATGTATGTGCTTGTGTGAGCATGTGTATTAATGTATTCATGTATGTGTATATGCGAGTGCACTTGTATACACATGTTGTACTGCGTAATGCCCTGATATTGTGTAATAGTTTGTGTGCGTGTAATTTTCTTTTACTATTTTAACGCAGGCAATACATGGAAAATGGAACTGGCTATCAGAAATCACCTTTTAATTTTGGATATGCACTTGTAACTCAGTGAAGGCATGAATCCAAACATCCCTGCCTCTTTTTCTATTGCCATTTTTATTATCTTATACTAGTTTTTTCACTGGCGCCACCATAAAGTACAAGGAAGAAAGAATGGTGATATTCAATGATTCTTTCGGATTTGCTTCTTAATCTTTGTTTTGGGTTTTTTATTGTATTTTTTTAATGGTCCCTGTGAATCCGTTTTTTCTTATTCCGGTGGAACCAGGGATATATTGATTTCACTACCTAATAAAAAAATATCCCCAAGCATGAACAGCCAAAATAAGAACAAAATAGGCACCTGAAGAAGGTCGGGGTGTATATGACCGAAACGTTGCAAATATAACAACATCTATAACAACCAAGATGAGAACAATATAAATAATAATAATGATCATCTCAAAAGATCAAACAAAAAGAAATGAAGGTGATGATACGCATGTATCCTTCACTGTAACCAATACACCTACATTGTAAAATTATGATTTAAGGGGTTTGTAGAAAAGGATCTCAAGCCACGCAAAAATTGGCAGCTGGTCTTTACCAAGCATCTTGACTATTGTCATTTCACTGGAACCCTATAACATACTGGAAGGATAGAGTGAAGGCGATGCTGGGCAAGTCACTATCATTATAATCTAATTAACGTGTGCGTGCTTACCATGACGAACTATTCTGTAAAACGTGTGGGTGATCCTGTACAGTACTTGGATTTTAGAGGATCTGCATAGCATTGCTCTTACTAAACGAATGTAATAGACTATTTGTATGTGGTTATATATGTACCCGGCATCTACCAACTATGGAATGTTCACGTCCTGTGGTTTAACCACAGGTAAACCTTACTGTCAGAACATTTCCGCAAAGGGGCGGCAGACACCCACAGCTAGCTCAGGAATCTGCCCGGAGAAGGACACTCCTGTCAAACCTACGACTTAGGGGCTGTGCTCCTATTCCTAGGATTTGAACCCTTGATTTAAAGGATGGGGTCGGCCCTGGGCAAGTCGCACTTCACCTTAAAACTTCACTGCTCAGGCTGGAGGGTTATTCCGCACATATGCCCCGCCGTCTATGGTCATTCTACTGTGGAACCCCCCGCCCCAAAAGCCAAGCCATTCATTCATTCATTCATATATGTACCCATACAATATATACACATACAATATGTACACATACAATATGATTGTTTTAGGTTTCATACATTCTCAATGGTATTGGCGTTAAATAACACTCATCGGCAGTTTTGTTATTCAACCCAGATGATCGAATCCAATCGCTGGCGACTTAACCGCTCATCTATAAATCTATGAAAGCTCTCGAACCTTGCATTCATATTTAGTGGACGAAGCCTTCTGTATCTCGAGGCTGCATTCATAAAGCAGTCGCTAAGTATCAAACTCGCGAGCTACGTCAGAGGCTTCTCGGTTGAAGATATATATGAATGAGCTATTTCCTCAATGGGTCCTCCATAAACTTGACCTTGCGCAAAAGTTGTCAAATCCGTAAAATATCAATAAACCCCCACATAGACGTATATGTATGACGGCGTTTGTGTGTGCGTATTTGTGTGCGCATGCGCAAAAACTTCTTGGGTGTCGATAAAAATAAAAACATGATCAAAGCTCGAAAAGAGAACGTCTCCTTTTCAAGGTTTCAATAACTAATAGGAGCAGTTGGATTCACCAAAAACCTTGCTTACTTGTGCGAAAACAAATAAAGCCAAGCCTGGGTGCTGCACTGTCAAACTCCGCCCCTGCTTCATTCCGACTGAAGATGACTTTTGTATTGTTTATATTCCAAAGAATATGTGTCCATAAACTACCAAGGACCTTTGTTTGTTTCTCTGTCTCTGTCTGTCTGTCTGTTTGTCCGTCTCTCTCTCTCTCCCTCTCCCTCTCTCCCCCTCTCTCTCTCTCTCTCTCTC
>VCCN01003701.1:2418626-2449538 GCA_006491835.1 Architeuthis dux
ATTTGAGGGTCAGGGGGTTGAGGGAAGCCACACATGTGGATGCACACACGCACACACACATACACACCCGCCCAAACAACTTAAGAACAAATACAAATGTTAACATTGATTCGAAGACATGAATTGATACAGTCAGATTTTTCTCACTTCCTTCACTAGCACCACTACACTCCAATGGTAAAGATGAGATGTAACATTTCAGTTTTTTGTTCAGTTCAGTCTGTAGATTAGAATTAATAATTCAGTCTTTATATTTTATTTATTTTCATGGGAAGGGACAAACTTGGCCTTTCCTGGCCTCAGAAAGTCAATCAGGACAGGGTCACAGAGACAGATGTGTTGTTTAACCGATGGTATGCTCAGACCAATGGACAGTTCAGTAGGGTATATTTCTGTGGGTCAATAGTTTATAGGCTAAGATACAGAAGCAGCCACTTCGCCTATTTGCAGGTTAGAACTGTTACTGCCAGCCGTACTGTATGACGCGTCCATGCTGTTGTCTGACATTACATCATTGATGTCGCTGGCATCACCATCATCACTGAGAAGGTCTTCTTGTTTGGTATTCACTGGGAAGTCTCTGTCATCGTCAGCTTTGCCAGAACTGCTTGATCCAATCAGCTGGTTTGCATCAAATGGGGAATTCATATTCTCATTGCCTGTTTGGGAAAAAACAAAAACACAATAAGTAAAAACCTAATATGTACATCTTCAAATAAACTGTGCCATGTATTTAAAAAACAATCTTCAAAAAGTACTCATAATTTATGCATGATCGACTCCTGTCAAAGTAGACAATGGTCTTACATGGTCATTACTGCCAGGGCAGATACGGTAGCTATGGGAGAATCCTTTGCCCTAGCACTCACCCATTGTGTCATGCCAGTGATGAGACATATTTGGTGAGAGAACAGAGTACAGGGAAAGTGGTTTCATATCTTTCCCAAGTACTCATTCAAACAGTTCCCTGCAGATAAACATTATGCTACCTCACTTGACATAAAAATGCCTAATAGCCACATGTAGAATACAATCTTTCTTGATTTATTTAAACATTTTTATAATGCTTTATGAAAGGGTTGAATGTTTTAAACAGGATATATATAAACAGCTTGAGCTTGAAATTAGGTGGGGTATCATATCAAAGTGAAATGCCTTTCTGATTGATTATACTAATATTTCCATTTGTTAACTCTTTTATACAATATGAATAAAAACTAACTCAATGTACTGACTATAGTCATACAATGGTTTTTTTATTGGCTCAATTAAAGAGTATTTACGAGTGCAGAAGATAATCTTGAAATTTATTTTCACTTCATTAGTAGTGTACTAGCAGTAACATTTTGATATTTCTTTTTTAAGAGAAAATAATGGGAGCCCTACCTGTCCACAGGCTGCCGTATTTGTTGTTCTCTAAACTGATATCATTCCCGAAAGACTTGTTCGACATTGGAACATCTGGTTAAAAAATAGAAAATATTAGATAATCAATCAGAATGTCTTCTTATAAAAGTAATAAACTTCTTTAATTAAAACACATTTTGGTTGGAATCTTTGTATGGTTATGGGACAACTACTATATATTTTTTTGCATGTATGTAGATTTAGTTAAACTGTTTTCCCATTTAAATGTAAGAACAGACTTTTTATTTACCTTCAACGTAAGTGGTTCCACTGTCATTGTACCAAACCCGCCGGATGTCTTGCCGTCTGCTTTTCATTAAAGCTTTATACTCTGATATCCGAAGCTTCTTTCCATCAACAATACATGTCCTCTTTGGCCTTGGTCTGTAAGAAAGAAGAATGCAATTTTATATTCAAGGACTGCCTATTTATATCCATACATTTACCTAATATAGATATTTACTAAGCTGAGCTTCGAATGGCTCAAGGCCACAATAATGAAGCACCTGATATAGTATTTTTAACTAAAAAATTTTTTTTTTTATTATATTACATATGTCATTCATTTTTTTTTTTTTTTAAAATTCTTACTGAATAATCTAATGTCCAACAAAATTTTTTAAATCTATACATGAGATGTTATAGAGATGAAATAAAATCCAAATTTCTTTTCCATGGAAATGTTCATTTTAGAGATACAAATTTACTTTCAAAATAAGCAGAAAGTTGTGCAACTCGCATAAAATGGTGACTTATTCAGAGTATAGAAAAATGCAACCATGCCTTAGATTTAAATTTTACTTAAAATTAACAGAAAATAAGGTGATAGGTCTGTTTTAAAAAGTCCTGAAGATAGTCACTCTAAGGCTTTTAACAGTGTTGAGTTTGGTACTTGAACATTATTAATGTTAAGTAATTGGTTAGAAATTGAATTTGTTTGATATTGGTATAATACAAAATCTGACTTGAAAAACGATTTCTGTTGCATTAATGAAATATTTTCATTATCTGCATTTTTATTTCTTATTTAATTCTTCTACTTTGTTAATTATGTAGATAAATAAAACAAATTTTTGGAGTGACTATCTATCTTTTTTCAGTTTCTTTGTTTCTGTTAATAACAAAGAACACTTCCACTTAAAAGGTAACAAGTATATGTTTCTTTTCTTAAATAATCTCATAGAAATTCAGATATATCCGAATTTTTTCACAGGAAATAACTAGTGAATATGTAAGATGCAATGTTTGTAATAAATTAGTTCTCTTACCGATATCGATAATCTGGATGTTTTTCCATATGCAGTTTACTCAAACGCGACTGTTCCTCATAGTAGGGTTGTTTCTCAGCATTTGACATGGCTTTCCACTTGGCCCCTATGAAAGAAAAAAAAGGATTGAATTAATCAAACAATCAATGCTAATCCAGTTAATATCTAAATGCTACAAGCTGTATTGATAATCTTGGTTCATTTCAAGGTTGAATATAAGAGTAGCAGCTTTCACCTTTTGTTATTTAGTTATCAATGTAAGCTATTATTATATTTTATTAAAATGGGTTTACATACATAAAAGTTTACTTAACTGAGTTTGCAATGCATTGAAGCAGGTGTGAAAACCAAGACAATTTAAAAATGATGGTAGATCCATATTTTACTTTGTTCATTAGTTTTCTCATAAGATATCTATATAAAATTGTAATCAAATACTTACCCAATATTTTGCTAATGTTGGAATTGTGCATATCAGGACAGGCTTTCAAAATTTTCCTTCGCTCTTCTCTTGCCCACACCATGAAGGCATTCATTGGTCGTTTTACGTGGGGCTTTGTTGGATCAGGTTTTTCTTTGTGTGCTCTAATTATTTTGGCACCAAACATTTTACCTGGAAATAATGAACAGATATCATAAAATTTGATCATGCAACAATAAGTATTTTAAAATTTACTTGTATTAAAAAGATATATTTTCTGTCATTAAGAGAAAAAGGTATAAAAAGATGCAGTTTATACATTAATAAAAAGACATTTGAATTATTTTCTTAATTCAATTACTGACTAAATGTCATAATTTTGAGAATTTTTAAATGAGAGTCAAAATGTTCTTAAGGAATTTGAATGAAATTTTTAAAGAATTTGAATGACTTTTCAAAAAAAAAAAAATCATAAAATTATCAGTAATATCCATTAATTTATAATTAAATAAATGCTGACTTTTGTCAAATTGAAAGGTTACTCACTCTGGAGATGTTGGACATAAGCTTGATCATCATGAGGCATATCTGATGGTATCATGACTCTATTGTCTTTACATGGCCCCAGCTGGGAAAGTTGTGGCATTGTTGTTGGTGGTACTGCATATAGGGGTAAATGCATTGGGAATACCTGGTTGTTCACAGACTGTGATAACTGTCGCACGAACACCTCCTGTACCAGACTTTCCTGAGGATACATAAAGTTCTATACATACAATAATCCTGCTAACAAATTTTTATAATAAAAAAAAAAAGAGATAAATAAACAACCAATAGCTTCGAATACATTTATGTATAATGTTTTTTTTCCCAAGTATAAGGTTATACAGGTGATGTGAAGGAGCAATTACCATTAATTTATATTGGAAAATATTTTGAGCGTTCCCAGACCCCCAAAATAACCTTGTTTTATGTCTGCCAGTTTTAAGCTAATTGTAACACCCTTACAAGCTCTCTTTGGCTTTTCTGATACATCAGGACACCTCTTGTTAACGGATGCACAAGATAAAGCACAGATGCTCACAGACAGTTCAAAGCTCTGACAGCTTTAGGTCTTTCGTAAAGCAGGGTATATCTGTACCTAGTTCATAAAAATGTGCTTCCCACTTAAATCAATGTTTTGATTCTTTCGCCATTGGGTAATATTTATAAAATTTCCTGATGAAATTATTTTGAATTTAGATTTCAATAAAAGGTGTATTATTTTTTAAGAGTCAACATTTTTTTCACTTGAATTCAGTGTGATGATCATAAATTTTGAATATATCAGGTTTTAAAATTCTGTTCCCTGTCAGTAATTACAAATTCTTTCATAAAAAAAAAACAACATTGCTACATTATATAAGGTACATATACAGGTTTATATCTTCAGTGATCTATAACTTTTGATATCAGCTAGTCTTCTGGATCAAAATGAATAATATATGTAACGATTATTGATAGTGGATATGATAACTATAAACTAATACTGCTTTCACTATTGCTAACTTCTTTTAAGTGCAGCAAAACACAAGTTCTATCTTTCAATAGAGGCAAGATAAATAACTGGTACAAAAATTTCACGCTACTGACTCCCACATTATTTTTGCAAACTAATTGCCTGCAATGTATTTGGATAGCAACATTCCAGAATTTGCAGACTCCCTACAAGCTCAGTTGTGACTCACTACTCTCCAACCATCTTCTGCTTTCCTGCCCACTTCTACTACCCATCGGCTGACAAATGTAAACACCTCTTTACTTATTTCAAATACATATAAAAAGAGGGTCATATTTTCTGTGACTATTATTACTACTGCTGCTTTTACTATTACTGGTAAAAAATCAAAGAAACTTCTACAAACATAGAAATGTGATTATGAATGGTACATTAAAGATTGTCCTTCCTCGATATTTGATCTTGGTTAGCTAACCAGTAGATTTAATAGGTTTAAAAACAATTCTAAAAATTACAACTTCAATTGGTATGAAGCATGAACAATGATTATTTTTATAACTCTTAAATTCATATTAGGGAATTTAAAGGTTAAACCAAGCAGTGACTTCTGATTAAAGTTACTTTGTTCACACTTTTTAAAAATTAATTTTCTTTTTTAAAATCTATTCATCGAAGAGTTCCACAGCAGTTTCATGAATCTAAGAGTTATGGCTGCTTTTCAGACATTCATTATTCAAAAAACAAGAGTAGTTTTCTGTCAGAAGAAATTGTTGGTGACATTAATCAATCTATTTTAAAGACCTAGAGCTTTCTTATTTAGATTGAAAGCACCAACAATGATTTGAAGCCCTTGCTTACAGCAGCAATACCAAAAGATTTCTTCATTTGAATAGTGCTTTTTTAAAATTTTAATTATGGAAATCAGTTGATTGAACCTAGCCATTGGCTTTCAAGGATATTATACAAATGAATGATAAAAAAACATTAGGATCATTTTTTTTCTCAGCATAAAGGTTGAATGTTGGAAAAGATTCAGAATTGACAAGTTTTGCAAAGACGTACCTTTTCTGCTTCAGATGGAGAAGGTTTGCCATTAAGTGTAGCGGCATGAGGAGAGAGATTGTTCAAATTTAATCCTCCTGGAACTGAAACATGATTGGGAAGACTTAGGTATGGATTGCTCACATACTGTGGGGTTTGGGCAACACCAAAAGGAGTCCTGCTACCAACTAAAGTTGACATGTCTGTTGGGGAAGAGGTTAATGGTTGACGTTGATGGTTGCTGTGAGCTGGTGGTGGGGTGATGATTGGTTCTGCTTTAGTTTGGGATGCACCCAAATTGACAGAGTCTTCAGATGAGGATTTTTCAAGTTTCATTTCATATCTTGGTTTGGACAGATTTAAGGGCATGTCTTGATCATTAGCAGCGGCGGCAGCTGCTGCTGCAGCGGCGGCCGCAGCTGCGGCTGCAGCAGCAACGGACGCATTGTATCCTGATGAATTGTTTGCCCAAATATGGTTGGCTTGGACAGCGGCTGCCGCTGCAGCAGCGGCGGCATTTGAGTGAGGTGAAGACACTGGGCTGGTTGTACCATGGTGCTGTACAATGGGAGAAGGCAATGTTCTTGGTACTGATGCCGATGTCGAATGGTATGGTGAGGTAGCAGAGTGAGGAGAGGATGAAATCCGACGCGATTCCACTGTGACTGGCGATGAGATTTTGGAAGAAGAACATGATTGACTAATCACAGCCGTTGAAACTGAAAAAGACAATAAAAAAAACGGTATTACATTATGTTCTGCAATTTTATTTTTCAAATGACTGTCATAATCACACAATCTTTTTATAAATCTGGTCCTTAAGGATTGATTTTGCAAGACCAGTTCAAGTATTACAAATACCTTAAAAACAATAGACCTAGTTATACTTTGTTTCATCAATTGTAGTTTCCATGAAAAATTTCAAGTGGATGAGGAAGATAATTCTCCAATTCTTTTACAAACTTCCACTGAAAGCAAGACAATTTTCTTTTACTAGGTTTATAGTTAAACTTCACAAGAAAAACTTTTTAATTGTGATATCTCTTCCATGCCAGTTTTGTATTGTTTCAAATGGAGGACGTTTTTGCCTCTTTTTGAGGTTTTAATTTTTTTGCTAACATGTCCTTGAGAGAGTGGCATTTGTTTCAACCGGCCTCAGTTTTTTAAAGATTTAGTTTGCAAACACAGACATCTTGACTTTACACTATTATAAAGAGAAAAAAAAACTTTCAAGCTATGCTGAACTATGCTTTATAGTGTATCCTGTGAAAAAGGAAAAAGATTAGTAGTTGCAAATAATTTGGATAATTTTTTTGATGTTGTGCATGCACACACAGAACCAGTTTTCTTTTCTTCCTGAACAATTAGAAAGCTTTAGACAAAGAAAAGCCTTGAAATTCAAGTAAAGAGTATTTATGAATATTTTGTTTTTCTGGTCATGCTTAAAGGATACTGGAATAAGAGCCAGAGAAAAATTTGTTCCTTTAAGACTTTTCAGATATATTTTTCATTACTAAAAGCAGAGAAAGCAATTCTAGTTAGTTGTGAATAGGAAGTATTAAATTTAACAAAACTACAATCCTACATAGTTAAAACCCTATCATTATCACTATTCAGACAGGAATCAAAGGAAGTCAATCTGTCATTGACTTGTTCTCTATGAAAATTCAGTTTAATGTCAGATACTTTTTTTTCTCCATTGGTTGGAAGTGAAGTACAGAACTCTGTAATCATTTTTGGTTGACATGTAGCATGAAGGAAATGTAATCTGGTACCAGCTGGCAATATGGAAGAGATGCCAGAACTAGCCAAGCCTGATAAGACATAGAAATATCTGATACCCTCTCTCTCACTCTATCGGGACTCACAGATATCTTGCTAATATGTTAAGTGCATATTGTGTAGTTATGTATTATTAGAATATTCAGTGATCAGCAGAATACAGCCTGGGAAAGAAAGTGAAAGAATTTGATATCAACATATCACCATCATTTCCCTCCCGGAAGGAAGTCTTTTCTACCCCAAACATTTTTTTTTTTTTTAAACAAGGAAATTTGACCAGCAGGATATACCTTTTTGACAGGTTAAAAAACAAAGTAATTTGTTTGTAAAAGGGAAAAGGAGTACACAATTCTTTTTAAATGTTTGAAAAAGTAAGCTAGAAAACTCTGGAAAAACGTAATTTTGATTGAGAGAAACAAAAATGACTGTGCTAATATGGTATATTCCGGACTCTAATATGAATTAATTACAAGGGTATGTCTGAGACAGCAATTAAATGCCTGTCTTATATACTGGCATATATGGTAGCTGTTTATCAATTACATTTTAATTCCATTTTTAATAGAGTATAATTGAGATTAATTTAAAAATATTTTCTTTAAAAAAAAAAAAAAAAAAAAATTGTTTTCTATGCTTAAATCTGTATGTTTCATCATTTACAATTAAAAAAAAAAAAAAAAGATTAATTCCTCTTTTGTTCATTTATTACTGGGCAATTGACCTTTCCTGTACCAAAATGGCTGCCACTCAAGCTCCAGAATAACAGACGCTGATAACCCTAAAGCGGCAGCCATTTTGAAACGGGAATGGTAACAATAGCCTATTATTGCTAACGAAGAATATTTTTTTAGGTCTACTTCTGTTAATCATGAAAATTACTGCACTAAAATGTAAACATTGTAACATGGATCAACTGAGAACATGAAAAAAAAGTTAGCCTTCAGTAAAGAAACTATTGTAGCCTCATAATCAAACCTAAAAGAAAAACTTATAAATAAATCATGAACAAAAACAGTTTTGTTTCATTCTTTAGATATGTTGCTTGAGATAATCACGTGCCTTTCAAATAAGTTGAAAGAACATTTCCCAAGCAACCATTATCTATTGTAATTATTTTTTCTCAAACTAACTTTTTTTAGGATATTTAATGAAGTAGCATGTCCTTTTAATCAATCCTTATAGAAAAATGAGAAAATATTTTTCCAAGACTGTGCCAATACACAAGGGAAACATAGTTGAAAATGAATATAGCCCTTTTCCCCCAAACCTAGACACACTCAAATAGAAATAACATAGTTTCATATGGTATCACGGATTTAGCTAACTGGTTACAGGAAAGATCTTCAAACAGAGAGAACATAAGAAATTATTCCTTAGAGACCGATAATGTTATCTAGAATCATCGGCCAGACGATCTAATAGTTAAACACTATAAAGATTGGAGCACATGGTAAGACAGGCTGCCTTGGACCTGCAATCAAAAAGGAGTTAGTCTGTTACAATAGTTGCTTAGTTAATTAGAGATTCAAAACCAGACAGGAAAAACACAACAGAATTAGGAAAGCTAAATAAGCTACTTCTTATTTTTAGTGATTCTGCTATGATAAGCGCCAACAAAAATCAAACTCCCAACAGATTCCCTACTTTTCTTTCCTCAATTCATTCTTATTTTAGATATACCAAACATTTTTTATTGTAAATTACCGTATTTGATAACATGTTTATTCCAACATAGAGTAAAACGAATTTCACAGAATTCCTCTCATTTATCACCCAGTTTGTATTTTTTTTAACTCCTGAAATTCTGGCCAATGAAAGTTACATTTACCTTTAAAGACTTTTTTTAAAAGGGGGTCGTATATGCCGTCAAATAGGTAGTTCAAAGAAGGACAGAAGTTGATAACAGATCAAATAA
Organism: Architeuthis dux; assembly: GCA_006491835.1. NCBI lineage: Eukaryota > Metazoa > Mollusca > Cephalopoda > Oegopsida > Architeuthidae > Architeuthis > Architeuthis dux. The sequence continues at coordinate 2,427,959 of VCCN01003701.1, forward strand.
ATCTATGATGATGTTGCTTTAATGAATAGTGTTATTAAGTTAGGGGTAGGTAGCAGGGGATCGCCAACCTTCTACCTACCATCCCTGTATCTTTCTACACAGAGCTGGAACCCAGAGGTTATTTTTGTACAGCGCTCTCAGTCACTCAGTACTCAGCCAATAAGTAAGAAGAGGTAGAGGTGTGCAGGCAGGGTAGGGTTGACGAAAATTTGTGCTTGTATATTTAAAGGCATAAAGAAAATATGTATTAATCCTTGTTGCAATGCGTGTTTCTTGGTGTATGGGGTGAGGAAGGTAAATAAGTCCCCAAGTTGGGATTTTCATAGCAGATTTCCTGTGGATAATTCAGAGTTATGTTTCTCTTTGCTAGGAACATTTTGTAGGTTCCCAGCAAGGAGCCAATTTTCTGTCCCTTCTGCTTTCTCAGTATAGGTCATCGCAAATATGTGTATTGGTCGGCTACCTACCAGTCAAAGCCAATCTTGTAGGTTAAGGAGAAGAAAAAAAACATATGCTGAATGGACTACATTTTTACCAGACATCCTACCAATATCCTTATTCAATAGATGTGATTATCTTATTTTGCAGTTTAAATAAAATTGTGATGGCTATGGTCTCCCACCCAAGTATCAGAAGAAACATGGTCCCAGTTTTATCTTTGCAGTTAACCTGAAGACTTCTCTATGAAAATGTTGCTGACAAAATATATTAGCTGTACCTGCTATGTTTAGATAGTGTCAACCTATACCATGTTTCTGCAAAAAGATTCTGAGCAAGTGCTTAAGAAAACAAGCATGAACCTTTCTGCCCAGATAGTGTAATAAAGTTAATGTGGTTCTTGAAGCTTTTGTAACCAGCCACCAACCCTTATGCTGACTTTGGAGTTTGCCCAGCTTAAATCCTGCAAATGTGGAAACATTTTCTTGGTTGTATATCACAATGAACTTCCTGTTTATAGAGATGTTTTTGTTTTTTTTCTCCTGAAAAATCATAATTGATTCTGATAAAACTAGATTCTTTGCTGGTTTGCCTAAGAAGAATCTCATTTTGGCTTCTTCCGCCAGTACCAGATGTCCTCTGAGCCTTTTCACCAGCCACAGATGACAATCAAACTGGGGAAAGGATCTCAATAAAAAGGAAGTTAAGCAAGGTTTTGTTTAAAAGAACAGCATATTGTTTTGTCTGTAGTATGTAGGTATGAAGAATCGTGGTTTCCAGCTGTTACCGCTGATGGAACTGCCAACCAAACCAGCTTACAGCATCACTTGGCACTGCTCCTCTCATTTTCTGCCCTGTTTAAAGCACTAAACACTTTATATCTATTCTTCTACGTACATCCAGCTCACCACTTCTGGAATCTCTGTACTGTAAGACAATTTATGTACCATTGGCTTCTTGGCTATCATTGCTGCATTCATGCAGTTAAAAATAGTCACTACAAATTATTTATTTTCAATTTCACTAAATTTTCCGAATTCTCCATTTGAGACAAATTTACTTGAGCAGTCTATAAATTATCTAAAATTATCAAGCATGAACCTTTCTGCCCAGATAGTGTAATAAAGTTAATGTGGTTCTTGAAGCTTTTGTACCAGCCACCAACTTCATACTACAGACAAAACAATATGCTGTTCTTTTAAACAAAACCTTGCTTAACTTCCTTTTTTCAAAATACAGCAACCATTTCACCTCTTGTTGATTTTTCAAATAAATGTACTTTGTCTTGCTTGGAAATATAAACAAAGACATTTAAAAAGAATTAAAAACTGGTAAATAAAAACTAAGTAAAGTTAAACTTCCCATGAAATAGTTATTTGATTCTGGTTCAATTACTACAGCATTCAATTTTTACATTTCAAAATACTTATTTTTCAACACACATACGTGAAGCTAACTTTAGAAAACAGAAGTAAGCCTGAGACAGCCTGAAGATTAAATAAATCTAATATTGGATACATAAAATGAATCACTGGAAACATTGAAAGACAAAACAGATTCTTCAAATCTCTTGCTCTTTCTTCCATATATCATAAGCTATAAATAGGTGAAAGAAATAGAATGAATAATACAAGTGTATTTCGAGTACTTGTCTATATAGACAAGCATACATTCCAGGAATAATGGAATGTCCGTTTTTCAAAATACAGCAATTTCCTAGAGTGCAGATGCACATGGTATATTAAATTGCAAGTGAAATGAATCTCCTTATTTTATGAATAGCTAATATGCAAAAATTAAAAGAAAAAAGAAAAATGAGCAACCATTTTTTTTTTGTGCTAACTTCTTCACTGATAATGGCATGTTCCAGTAAGTAATATTCAAATACGTGTAAAGAATTTTGTGTGTCTGTATGTGGAGTTAGAATCCTCTGCCAATGAGACCAGGATTAGTGTCAATACAACAAAAACACAAAGCAAAAATGGCAGCTTTCAGCCAATGGAACATTTTCTAAGACATGATTTTCTTCTATTTGTGTGATAAGAGAATATTTCAAAATGGTCATGTAATTATTTTAATATAATTATATACATTTTTGTGTGCGGGTATCTTATCAGCTCTTGTCAAGGGTGACTATGGAGGTAACAGCTTTTTGCTACTACTGCCTGGGCATGTAAGGTAGTTATCAGAGAGTGGTTTGCCCAAGTGCTCACTCACACATGGTGGTATGCCAGTGATGGGACATTCTATCAACCTATGAAAACATAACCTAGAGTGCATACCTCCAACACCATTGTCAGTAAAAACTGAACAATCAGGTTACAGATGACAGACTATGTTGTGACAAAAGCTTGTGATAATTATTAATCACGTCATTGCTCTACACTTCTATGACTTCATTACTGTGTTATTACATCCAAAAAGCTGAAAATCTCACAATGCTAACAAAATTGGAAAAAAAAAAAAAAAGAAAAGAATTCCTGGATCCGCCCCAATTGAATCATTGAGAACTTTTGGAGATATTGTGTGGACAAACATGGATGAATATATAACCACTATCCAACATTGTTGACCGAGGTAACAAGAGGAAAAAAATGACATCATAGATTTTGAACAGTAAAAAAAAAAAAGAAGCTTAACTTTGCTAAAGTTATAGTAAGTGCTTTATCATGTTACTTTCATTAATGAGGATATTATGTTCACTGCTTTAAAAGCAGCAAGGTTTCTCAATTCACCCATCACTTCAGTTTCGAGGTAGGGGCTTAATGATGACAGTGCTGAAGACAAACTGGGGACTTAAGAAAGAACAAGCGAGTTAAAATCTTTTTGTGTTCCACAAGTAAAAAGGGGAAAAAAAAGTGTGTGTGTTGGGTCATATCTGGTTATGGTTAAAGTGGGTTGGGTGGTGATATAATAACCAGCCTCAGAAGACAGCCATTGGCTCCATCTTCTGTTCACTTAATGTTGAACCCTGCCAACAGTAAGCCTTATCTAGTCTGATCAGTTGTCACACTTATGGATATAACAATCTAAAATAAACAGGATTATGGCCCAATTAGAGAGACAACAGGTCAGATGACCTTGTCTTCTGAAACAAATACATGAAATGTAAATAAATCATGATGGGGGCTTGCCAAAAGAAGCATTATATATATATGCGTGTGCACACAGAAGAAAGTGTGTGTAAATGTCTATACATGTAATTGCAGCTGTTTCTCAGCTGATAAAGTAAAACTGTTGAGGTTTTGTAAGCCCAGCATGGCATGGGCACCATTTCTTATCAATAATGGCATTTTAAGATGGAAAATTCAGCACTTCTTCATCTTCCCTCTGTGCCATTTTATCACCCCACCAATCCCTACTCGATTTTTTTCATACTTTTTATTGTTTGTGCCATTAAAGAGAGGAACAAGTACAATCCACTCATGTCTAACACCCATTATGAATATCACCTATTTTTATAGAGCATTTGGGCACTAAAACAGTTTTTAGGGTTTCTATGCTTGATATAAAGGACAAAATTCTATTCTGCTTTACTTATTCTACCACCTTGCTGTAATTATACATAAAATAAGCCCTTTTTTTGGCCACTAATTCTTGAATTAATTCCTGACCACTAACTATTCCCACCCCCCCCCGTCTTGATTTTCAATGCACAACATACAGATTGAATGCCAAAAATTACAAGCACAAATCTTATGTAAAAATTTGCAAAAGTTTAGTACCTAATCAAAAGACTTCAGCAATGTGAGGGAGTGATGAAGTAGTGGTAAAGTCAGTGGGCAACAATAAGAAAAGCTGAAGTTTTGGCAACATGTACTAGGTTCAAATGCTGTTGGTGCTAAAATAGAACCATAATTATTTTCATCCAACCCCCACTGCCAAAATATGTGTAATCATTAGCACGATTGAAAGTATTGAAGTATTTGTTTAATAAATGTCTTTTTGAAATCCTCACTGCTGACTTGAGAGCCTATTATATTGTATAGGACTATCAAGATTAATTTCATGATGGTTCCAAATTTTGTACTTCAATTAAAAAGAAAGCTTTCCAAAAAGCTATTATGAATTAGCACTTTATTCCTAACTTAATAAAGGAATGGATAACTGAGCTTTTCACTTGGTAAGAAAAAACATATATATAAATATAAGAGGATTTGTGTAACTTTGCATTACTTATATAATTAAACATTTTATTTATAGTGCGATTAGATACTTCTGGTGTAGATATTCTCTAAGGAGAGCTTTGCATGTGATAAATTGAACCTTGGCTGTTCAATATGCAAAGGGAATTGAAGAGAAAAGAAAATGAATTGCACCTTTAAAAAAAATAAGTACCGTTGCAAAATATTGAGAAGTAATAATAATTATAATCCTGATATGGGGAAGAATGTCCCAGGACATCAATTTATGACTTGGAAACGGTGTTAATAACTGATCTACGATATAGTTTACCTGTTTGTGTGCAACTATCAATCTAATACAAACTGGTCAGTTAAGATTCCAGGCTGGTAACATGCAATGATCTGAAGGCATTTGCAGAATTATTTTGTCTACCTTGGGGCAAGTTTATTGTTAGCTTATGACTTAATGCTTATCATGGCTTGTTGTTTGGTTTAGAAAAGAGGCTGAGTAGGGAGACATCTGTCACATTCTTACAAGAATACAAAAATGAAAAAGGGGGAAAATTATGGCCTTAGAAATTCATAAAAAAAAGTAGTAATATATCTGAAAGGCAATCTTCGGAAAGCAAAAATTTCAATTTGTCATAACGATTCTTATTTATGATGAGCTGAAATCTTATAATGTTTTAAAGTTTTCTTTTTTTTCCCCCCCATCTGATCCGCTTCTCTCTATTTGGGATATTTTATTATTTTGTTTTTCTCTTTGATTTCCCCTGCTTGCTTGAAGGTACAAGGGGGGGGGAAGAGAGAGACAGATTTATAGCCAAACAGGTAGAATAAATAAGAAATATTAAAAACATTAGGTTTAGTTTTGAGTGGAAATACAGTAATATTTCAAGTTTCTCTCTCTTTATAGAGACAAGAATTGAAGAGGCAAGGGGCTTGAAAGAGGATAAACATGCCAAGCAGTTATGGCACATTACTTGAAGGAAAGCAGGATCCATACACTAGATGCCAAAAACCTGATGGTTATAAACTACTAAAGAAATGCAAGACAATGGTTAATTCAATGTATTTTCTTATGCCATGTTTGTTTCTGACATGTCTTTAACCTTGATTATAAAGGTCAGACCAATCAAGCAAAGTTGATTAGCTCAAATGTATCTTCATTCTCTTAATTGTGCTAAGCTTAACAGCCTTCAAGCAATTATTGACACTAAGATTTATGCTGCCTTCTCAATTGTTGTTTTGGTGTTAGGCTCTTTAATGAATTATGAAATATGCTTAGACTTTAAAACATTAGTGGAATGAAATGTTATGTACAATTTAGCACAAATTATATACCCTATGTATTCATATTCTTTGTTTCCTCACTGTTCTTAGTAGTCATTTTTATCTAAAATGTATTGACATTGACTTTTATATTTATAGTATGTATATGTTCTCTTTGGAATTAGCACTATTTCCCCATGCTTTTCAGAAAAGCAGTGTGTAGTTAAATGAAACTAGCATTATAAGAATTCCTCTTATAAAAGCTATTGAGGAAATATTAAATTATAGGAAGTAAAACCTATCGTTTTGTGAATGCTTTTAATGTAATTCAGCCAATTTTATAGATTGTGACTGGTGGGGAGCTTATCTTGCTACAAGTCAGTCGCGTCCCAGGATCATGGCATGGTTCACAGAATGGATCTACAGAAATGGCTTGCTCAAAAAGAATATGAATATCAATTGTATCATGCATAGCTTGTGGGTTTGAATTTCATTTTTTACGCTTTGATCCCAGTTACATAAGTCCTGGTTATATGCTCAAAAAGAGGGAGTAAAACAAGAGGGAGTAACTTCCACGAATGCTAAGAGGTGATGTTGATTAGAAAGCCACATGTTCTTTCTTTCCCTTGGATCTAGTTTTGGAGTGGTTTCCTTCCATTGGAGAGAAAAATGAAAGAAAGTTTATCTGGTAAGCAAGCAAAGAAATATGTACTATTACCAGTTGTGAGAAAGGGGTCACAGGTTTACTTATAACAGATATATTCAAATTGTTTGAAGATGAAACTAAATTCATTCACATATATCCTCTAAAATAAATAAAATATTTTATTTATTTGGCTACTACTTATTATTATTAGTATACTATTTCTACTACAGGTCAGTAACTTTCACTTTTCCTGTAGGTATGACCAAATCTTAAAACTGGCTAAATAAGTTTATTATCTTCAATTTTCAATAATTTATTATTCTACAGGGTGTCCTCAAAGTCTGGACACATAGGAAATATCACTTTATAACTAAATATGTGAATCTCACAAAGCGTATTGAACTTTGCATCACAAATGGTGGAAGACACATTGAAGATGTTATTTATTAATATTTCAATTAATTAAAATGTTGTTAAAATTTGTGTACATCTGAAATATGAAGGTATCTAAAAAGATGTTACTTTGTAAAAGTCTGGATTCTCTAAATATCTTTTTATTTCTAAGTTTCTGTTTTTCCCTCCTCGTCATGTTCAATTTATTTTGTTTCTTAATGTTTTCGTTCTCACCAATCGTGACTTTTTAAAATAGAAGTAACACATTCTAAAAATCAGTGCCAGAATCAAAAAACAATTTTTCTACTCCTCTTAGCTAAAAAAAATGCATTTAAAAAATTGTTAATTTGCCAATAATTTCCGCATGCATGTCTGATTTCATTAATATGTATCCCCTTTCTCATCATTCATTCTTATTCTTGTCTGTTTCTGTTCACCCATCCATCAATTTAGAGGAAGGCAAAACAGTAATCATGAAAAATAGGATCGGACTCTAATTAAACTAATTTTATGACACCTCTATTTGAACTCTTATAAATCATGTTATTAGCAATGGGTGAACCTGGCTAATTGAGCTTATGCATTTGTTTAACTACAATTATATGCTACAAAGTAAAAAGAAAGTATTTGATCAAAACAAATTGGTAAAACATTACACTTGGCTAATCAATCAATTTAAACATAGATTTTCACTTCAACTGTCAGGAAAGTCATGCCTCGGTCATGGATTCAACTGGATATCAGAAGACAGCAATAAAACTATGAAAAATCTTCTAGCTTGAAATTGATGATAAAAAGGATGAACATTTCTTTTTTTTTTATGTGTGAAATTAAGATAGATTTCCAACAATGAAGAGTTTGTTTTTTTACCAGGATATATCCCCCCCCCCTTTTCCATAAAATGTCTCAAAAGGTAAACAACTTTCCTTGTACAGCCCCACATAGGACAGAACTTGAAGATGAGTTAGAAAAAAAAGAAAAAAACAACTTAAAAAATTAAATGAAAGGAATTCAGTAAAATGCATTTAAAAAATATTCCCTGCTGAAATAAGGAGTTTTTATATGCCATCAAATGTGGTAGTTGAAAATTAAATTACATTTAATACTTAGAGTTGATATATTGCTAAAAAAAATATGTATTATGTTCTGGAATTTAAATAACTATTATATTCAATATATAGCCTATTAATTAATCAATGTATTTACTTAGGGCAAATCCTTGATGTTCTCAAGTTGGAATTGTTTATAAGGAGACACTTAAGATGCTAACACAAATACAATTGACCGAATATGTTTTATGGTAACGTTTTTTAGTTTAAAAACAAAATTAATTTCAGTAAACAACTGTTCAGGCGATGATATTACCATGTTAATGTCCTGTACAGACTATTAAAAAAATATAAAACACTTTAAATGTACAATTGTTTACCAAAGAAATCTCCCTACGAACACAACAAGAAAATAAAGAGATGCTAAATTAAATTTTAGCAAACAGTTTTTCATCTGCATATTTAGAACTTAAAAATGTTATTCATAAGCCTTGAATGCAAGGAATTTTATCTTTTCTCAAAACTAGCAAATTTATCTTTTAGTCTTGACACGAGGCAAAATAGTTAAACATTAAATAAAAAGCAAAAAACCCAAAGAAGATTTTTTTAATGTGAATATGCCAAGTAATCATAAAGAGGGAGGTTAGCTATAATGAACTTTGCCTCAGTGAATAGTTACTAAAATATTCTTTTTGAAAGGCTCAAATTTATCTCTACACTAATAAAGTATGGCTTCTTTATAACCAAGATAGTTCATAGGTTTTCACCTCAATAAAAGTTCTTTGTTTGGAAAACAATATAAAATGAACAAATTTAAAAGTGAAAATGCTAAGTAAATGAAAGCATTTTCTTATCTGATTAATTTCAGTTCTCTCCACACATTCAAATGTCTGCTTAAAACCTGCCATTAAATTTAAGCAAATCGAGAAAAAAAAAAGAAAGTACTCTGCAAGTGTTAATATGAGCTTCCCCTTTTTTAATTTATCTTGATTAGAGATCATTTAATCAATAAAGCACCCACATTTGCTCTTTATAACCTGGTAAGAAAATGTATTTTAGTAATAATTTATATTACACCTTAAACATAATTATCAGAGATTAGAAAGAAAGAAATACAAATAACTTAGCAAAGCAAAAGTATATTATTTGAACCCCAAAATTGAATTATTAGAAAATGGTTTTGGACAGAAAAAAAGAAAGTAATTATTGTTTCTTCTTCATTTGGTTTGCATTCTGTATGAATAGCAAGAGATTGTTCAAAAGTATGGAATACTGTTTGAATTACACCACAAACACACACAAAAAAGTGACTATTTTAAAAAGCAAAAAAAAATCATGGAACAAAACATTGTTATGGGTTAAAGAATATAATCTGTTTATAATTCCATTATGCTTAAATTAGCAGGGTTTCCCTTCCTTATCAGCAGAGTGTGAATGATTTGACAGTTCACTTTTGAGATTAGTGAGTGAGCAATTTCATTCATTTTTACACTTGACATTTAGGTCACTTTCAAGAATACAGCTCATCATACATTCATTATGCACACACACACACACGTGTGTGTGTATATATGCATACCTGTTACACCCAGGCCCTGACATATGATTTTGAGGGAGCCTATTGCCAGCTCTGCCCGGCCCTGGTTACATCTATCCAAAGGAGAAATCATTTAGTTTCATATTGGGTAGATATACATGTATACAGATGTTAAGCAGAATAAGTGCTGATGATGATGGTCATTTATGCAATTAACGATTACCAATACTAATAGATAATTGTTTATCACAGAAAAGAAATGAAAAGCCCATCAGCTTTTGGAAGCTGGCAGCTTGTTTTGTCTTCAAGCATTTTTTTTTAGATCCATACAACACGATCAACTTAATGCCAAGAAAACAAAATACAAAGCATGAACGGTAAATGATTGTTTTTTTTTGTTAAAAAACGATAAAGTATTATAAATAGGTGGTAAGATAGAAGAAAAAAACCCAATAATTTGGAACTCGAAAGAAAACATAAAAAAAACTTGTTAAAAATAAATGAATGAAAAATTTTTCAAAACATAAAGTACTTCTTTTAGCAATTTTCTTTAAATCAACCTGAAAATCCAACACTGAAAAACTAATTCCTTACATATAAAAAATATGTCCTGCTTGATCTTAATCGTTACTGAACTCATCATATATCTTATTTATTTGTATTTGAAAAAAAAAAAAGAACAGTTCAATTTGCTAACTTCTGTAGCACAATTCTTAAAACATAAAATTTTCCTAATGAGAACTAAAAATGCTTATGGTTCTTGATTAAAAAAATTTCAAATATACATTTTAATTTATTTCTCTTTACTTATAAAATTCAGAATTTATCTAGATCTTAAAATATGTATAAAATTGCCTATCAAAAACTGTAGATAAGTAAAAACTAGATAAGTGATAGTTAAAGGAGAAGGGTGAGGAGAAGTAGTAGCTAAGACTCCCACCTAATGGTTCTGGTTGGTTTCATTTTGAGCTTTTATCTCCCACACCAAATTATCCATTTCTCCAGGTTCCTAGTTTACTAAGAAACTAAAATTAACAGAATCCTTAAGTCTAACTTACCGGGTTTTTTCTCAAAGTTCTTCATCTAATTCTATATCTCATATGATCCCTAATAATCGATCTTTTTATTTTAGTTAATTCTAGGGATTTATTTCCCTTTAGAATGTTTATATGTGTTAATTTAATTAGAGAACAAAATAAATACTGATTCTCGTGGTGAGTCCCGTGTTTATATAAGATTCTTGCAACAACATTTAGAAACAAAAAAAGAAAAAAGAAAAGAAGAAAAAAAGAAAAGAATAATCACCTAAACTAAAACCAAAAATAGTCAACTTTCATATTTAAAATTTTTACTTCTAAGACGCCTCTAGATCAAACAAATCAAGATAATATAATCTCCCAAATTAACAGAATGAAGAAAAATATCTTCATACTTTTTAATCATAGAAGACAAACAAAAAAGACTTGAAGAATTCTAACTAGGAACATATATTTTTAGGAACGCACGAAAACGTATTGAATATAAAAGTGTATATTCATATTATAAACTTATTTATAGGTGTATGTATGAAATAGATAATGAAGACGGACAATTCTAAGAGATTACCTTCACTGTAACCAGTGCAGAACTAAATTATATCCAATCGGTGGGTTATAGTTTTCACTAATAAATAAACCAGATCAAAAAAACAAAAAGAAAAAAAAAGATGAGGACCATGAAAGAAATGTAACTTTACCTAGTTCAGGTAGAACGTGGGGTGGCAGCAAAAATGGCATACTCTTCTGATGAAAGTTAGTCAAGTAAATCTCTTGGAGACTTTCCTGTTTAAGCAGGACCATGATTCAATGACAGACAGGAACAGCAAATATAACAATAAATAAATAAAATGTAAAAGCAACTGATGCCTCCTCCTTTTTCTTTTTAAAGATCCAGCATATAACTCACACCTGCCAAATATGTGAAGGAGCTACCGCTTGAGGTCTGGTCATACTGAAGAATTGTCTACAAGTGATGACTCCTAAATCTAACACCAATCAAAATAGCAGCCCTCTATCCAATTGAAATTTGATGAACTATGTGCCCCTAGTATACAAAGTATCTTACCAAGTCAAAGAGGAAGGGGGCAGTTGGACAGTGTGTCAATGGTTGAGAGAAGGAGAGAGAGAAGGGGAGCGGGGGAGGAAGGGAGTAAAGGAAACAGTGATCTGGGTGAAAACAATAGTCATTTTATGGACACACAAAGACAGGAAGGAAAGAGAAAGAAAGAAAGAAAAAGAAAGAGAGATATAACCGACTACAAAGAAATAGAAACCACATGTGAATGAGATACGAGAAGCTATGGTATTTTCTACAGTTTGGCCTGCATATTGGCTACCACCAGTAGCTTTCACAGCCTTTTATTACAGTAGCAGCAATAATTGAAGATGGTCGGTACTTTTGGTATTGAGCATAAGGATTTTATATATATATATATATTAAAAAGTCATTTACTAAACTCAGCGAGCAAATATTTTTTTCTCTTCTTTAAAATATCCACTGCCCACCGTTATCACATTTGTGACATACCCTTCCACATATCCGCTGGAATTCAAATCTAAACTTAATCACAGGATCGTGGATGTTAGTAACTAAAAGCACACAAACTTTACTAAAAAGGTAGACGCTACAGTTCTAATCACAGCTCTCCTAAGCAAGTGAACCAGACTACTACAGTTTCTACTAATCTGCCTACAAACACACATTCTTGAAAATGTTGAATTATCCAGAAACTTAACTCTTCAGTCTGCCAAGACTGGCGTCAGTCTGTGACATTTGGCACTGGAATCAACACAAAGTAACTCTTTCTTAGCAAACACTTTGGAGAATTTAATACCAGGTTTCTTGAAAGTTCTGTTGAAATTGTTCCTTTTGGCTTACAACCAAAGTTTTTACTTGTTTTCTTATTGGGAATGATTGGAAAAATAAAGTAAAGAAAAAAGTGCAAATACTCGCCGTGGGCTCTAAAATGGTGTAAGGATCAAATACCTTGCAGAGGAAGGGAGTGGTTTCAAAAAAAGAGGACAAAAGCCTTTTTGTTTTCGAAGTGAAAAGAAAATTGAGTCAAGTTTTCAAAAGTTTATCAGTCAAAGCTAATAATAGAAGCAAGAATTAATCGTTTCTTACTTTGGGGTTTAGAATTAAGATTTAAGAAAATTTCCAACAGAATTTTGCTTACATCCTACAATACCGACCTTGTACAATTAAAAGTAGGTAAAGAATAGATTAACACAGTCTTCTTTATCATTCATAATAGTACAGCAGCTAGCAGAGTCATTGTGCTCACCTCATTCATTCAGTTTGATCCTAACTGCTCTTTAATTGTAATCTTACGCTAAAATGAACTATATCTATAAAATCCACACATATAATAATTAGCAATGTGCAGATGTCTTCTGGCACGCTAATATCGTAGTAAAATAGTTCATTCATGCAACTGACGTGTATTTGTCTTCTGATGACGTAATAAAAACGCTGAATTTGAAGAATAATTAAAATATAAAAAGTAATACAAACAAAAGATAATAATAATTCGTTTGTGGTCAACAGAACGCTATTCTCCAAGCTCACCGGAATGCAAATCTCTTATCTACGTATATAGAATGCAATGTGTATCCATATCTTTCATATATGCCGTCAGTTTTGACGGCACGGTTTAACTAGTTAACATAGAATAGCCCTGTTCTGTCAGTAACGCTTGCATTAATTCCTGCTCAACATGAACTGAGTGCTAAAACTTATTGAAACACATTTTGGGACAGATATTTGTAAAATCTGGTGTTTAATCATCAATTCCCGAGTTTGAATCTTGTTTCATTCAAAATAATTTGATAATTTAAAAATGACAACTTCTTAGAAGAATTTCTTTAAAAATGGAAATTTTTAATGTAAAATTCTTATTTTTAAAAAAGCATTTCAAATGTATTCAAGACGTTTTTCCAAGTTGGGGGGTAAATAAATGAGGAAAACATCCGAAGTATTTGACATCTCAAAATCCCTAATAAATCTAAATGTCCCCACTCCCAAATCATTCCGTGACAAGATAATAGGAAGGGAGAGGGAGATCTAAAAAGTCTTTGAAACAAATTAAAAGAGGGCTTTAGTTTAGGGCTGAGGATAGATAGGGGGAAGGAAGGAGCCAGCAAGTGTCACTCATCGACAACTCAAAGAAAGACCCCTGAAAGAGGACAAAAAGTAGCCAGCAGAAATAACAAAGACCAAATAAGGGAAGAGAATCAATTGGCACTAAAGGTAGGGAGAATGTATTTTACTATAGGGAATTCTACCCTGAAACTAAACTGGGGTCGGTGAGAAACACTCCTGGGTAAACACAATCTATTGTTTTACTGTCGGTGGCCAAGTGTCAGTTATTTAAAGGGAAGGGGTATAAACTTTTTAAAGGAGCAAACATTTCAATCTATTATAACAAGTCGAGAATTTACTTTCTCACATTGGGTCAATATCAAGGGCAGCTTTTAACTGAAGTAGCCAACTGGATATTGCTCTAAACCAAAGGAAACTTTTCATCAATTTTATTTTTTTCTAGTCTGTAGAACCAGGATTTAAAAAAAAAAGAAAAAAGTATTGATAAATTTATGTTAAATTACTTATTAATTTTTGACTAGTTTTTATTTTTTCATTTTCATTTTATCGTATTTTTGTTACTATTGCAATACTCAGGTCGTATCACACTCTACGATCGTCAAGCAAGCAGTACGGATCGGAAATAAAGAATTAGCTTCTGACAAGATTTGAACTCTCATTCCATATCCATGCCACTTGCTTGACGGTCGTAGAGTGGGAGGCGACCTAAGAGTTTCGATGAAAAGGCAACAACAATGAGATTAAAGAAATAATTACTGACAATGCTTCATCGAAAAAAATCGGACAACTTAAATCGCATTATTCATTTATGTTCTCTTACTATTAGAGGACATATCTTTAACTCTACATTAATTGTCCAAGAGCATTCTACTAATTAAAAACAAATACACCTTAGTCTTGATTGGCCTCCAATTATTAAAAAGAAAAAATATGATACTAGAGAAAAACAGAAAGTGTTTTTTTTTATTATTATCGTTCTGCTAAGCAATGGCTAATGACTTTAACAGAACTAGGAATGAGCAGAAGAAAAAACAGAGAGAAGAATCAGGTGAATGGGGAAAAAGGATACCATGTTCCCATCTGGCTCACATAGGGTTCTTTCTTTGTGTTGTCAGCTAATATGAGAAAATATCTGTTGACAAATAGCAGAAAGCAGTGCTGAAAACTGACACATGCTGATCACAAAACATCTGCATCAGATTCAGTAATAACTGATAATTCATACGCGAGGAGGGTAGAGATTATAGCTGATAGGTCGTCTCCCTGAGTTTAAAACATATGGGTTGACATGCTATACATATACCAAGTTTGCATTAAATACTCTTTGCGTCTATAGATTCCACTAAACCGATTTGATACAAGAATATGCATTAATATTTCTTATTAAAGAAGAAATGTTCCGTTTTATCTTAAGTTGGAATTGTTGATCAAATTGTTGATGTCTTTGTATAAAAGTCAAAGAAAATGTGCTTATATTAAAACAGTTCATGGTTGGTATGGGCATTTAACCTGCTCCCAACGAGGGCGAGGAATTTGACACAAGGTCGAGTTTAGTGGGGGAACCCTCGCTCATACGTGTGGATAGGGACAAAGACTGTCCAGTTCCCTTGGGGACGCCTCAAGACATTGATTCAACCCCTTTAAGTACAAAGGGGAGGTGCAGTTTGCAAGAAACGGGCCCCCTGGAATTAAACCTTTATACTTTTCTTCCCCTGTCCCAGATGACCGGGGTTCTGGCATAAGTGATGGTTGGTATGTACTGAGCGACCCTTAATCTATGGCATTGTATGATTTCATCCCAGAGGAATAAAACGGATTCCTTGAAGAAGCATCACCGCCGTCCATTTCTTTTTAAAAATCGGTCCCTTTGTAAGTTTTTGCGGATAATTGATATGCTTGCTAAGCAAAACTATTTTATGCCTTTGTTAAGAGAATAACAGTCGTTCGGTATAGACTTTAGAAATATTTCTATACAATTGGTATTCTTTGTGGCAGAGCATTCCGAACTGTGGGTCGCGACACTTTAGTGCGTCGCCGATAATCTCTAGGTGTGTCGCGAAATTAAGTATAATTTTGTATATCTTTCAAAAGATACTTTTCCTCGGTCAGTTGAACTGTTGGGATGACATTATATATTTGGCTTGGCTACAAAACACTTAAGTAATGTGGTGCAAAAAAATTAATTTTTAATAAGAGCGTCGCCAATCCGAAAAGTTTGGAAAGTTCTGCTTTATGTTAGTGTATAATTTTCTGTTGTGGTATTTGGGATGAATCCAAATAAATACGGATTTTTATAGATTTATTCATATCCCTAAAGGAAAAGATCACTTTTCTTCCTTGATCTCTAAAAGTAATTCATCATAAATTTTCATTACAGTCTGGTTGCGTACTTGCAAACGATGGCTTTCCTCTAAGTAAAATTCGTTATCCTCCCACAAGTTTCTTATATAGGTAAAGTCTAATGAAAAATCAGTTTCCTCACGCGACAAATATTAGCTATTTTAGAATAAAATCATTAGATTATATCTAGCGCAAGTACTATTTTAATTTTATTAGATCATAAAATACTTAATATTCTTTAACGGGCATTATTGGATTTTCAATAAAATTATCATTTGGTCCGGATATACAGAGTCTGGAACACACTAACGGCTGTAATAAATTCAAAGTTTTTATTTACACCACCAATAAGACACTTAAATATAAAAATCACTAAAAAGTTATGTAACTACGAGTGAGTTTATATTCTATTCAGCTTGTTAAAACATTGATAAAAATTAGAAGTGAAAACAGACATAGGAAAAAAGTATTAAAATAGGTTGTTGAATTAAAAATATATTATACAGTTACAAAATAATTGTCCCTCCATCATACTTTTTTTTTTTTTAGTGGTTAGCCCTTAATCTGACCGGGGGTCTGGCATAAGTGATGGTTGGTATGTACTGAGTGACACATGATTCATGACATTGTATGATTTCATCCCAGATGTATAGAACTAATTCCTTGAAGAAGCATTTCAATGACCGTTGTCCAAATATTTTTAAAATCGGCCCCTTTGTATGTTTTTGTGGATAATTGATATGCTTGCTTAGCTAAAATATTTTGATTAATATTTTATTATATTTCTGATTGTCACAATAATACATGTTTTTTTTTATACCTTCTATAACTACATATTGATCACTAAATTTCTTTCTGATTAGCTACCGATGAAAAAAAATGTCAAATAAGAAGGTATATATATATGTCAAGCAATCAATTATTAGCACCCTGAACAATTAACATTCCTATCGAAGCTTCGTAACTGTTGCAGTTTTACGCAAGGAAACCATGGATTTTTCTTGCAAAGTTGTCCACTAAGCCAGCAGACGACACACGTAGTAATCATTCCGAACAATTTACAAGATTAAACTTTATGTCGTTAACATTAATTAGAAACCTTTTTTGTTTTCTTCTGACTTTACTTCCATTTTTCTTTAGAAAGATGGAGTCTCTTTTCTCCGAAGTATCATACCCAACCCTATCCGCCCACGGCAAAAATGTCCGCCCTGAAAAGAAACTAAACTAGCTAGCTGATTTGAAAACCCTTCATTTTTAAAATGAGCAAGAGAAGTGGGTGGGGGCCCACTTTCTTTCAAGCTAAATATGATATTTCCTTTCCATTTGATAAAGACGTGTTGAGGGCTTTTTCCTAACACCCCCCTCCTTTCTGACTGTCTTTTTGTAAACATGATTTTCATTCAAGAGTCTCGGTATCTTGACATGATGCATAAAAAAGGTGTATGTTGGTGGATGGAAGGGGCTCAAAGCAACAACACACCTCACCAAATAATTTCCTCGGGAAAGTTCCTTCTTTGAAAAAAAGGGGGGTGGGTGTTGCTTTGATTCATATTATTCCTCTTTGTGGTATATTAGATCATTTGGGTTTTTTTAGTAAACCTCACAAAAATATTTGATTACATCTTCCATCTGTTTGGCATTAATTGCTTTTTTAAAAAGAGTATTAAACAAAAACAAATGATTTCATTTTTACAGTTAAGACATTTTATATTTAAACGAAATTTATTTTAAATTAATTCGACCCCTTTGCACTAAATAAAAATAACAATGGTTAAAACGAATTCCAATAGCAAGATATTTTCACTTAGTAAACTAACAAGTTTGTTTAATAATGAAATTACAGTTTGTATTTCACCGTGAAAAAAGTCTTTGTTCGACAGTGTCAAGTAAAACTACAATTCAATGGTCAGTCTGGTCAAGGATTTATAATTTGTGGTTGTTAGTCTCTAGACCTCGAATAAATTTCTTCTGACTGGATAAACATCTTTTTGTTTTGTTTTGTTTACAATATACATCTTGCCCCAGTTCCAGCCAGACAATTAGCAATTAAATCAAACAAAGGGATTTATCGAAATAAAATATAGGATAAATTGTAAATAAACTGACGCTGAAGTTCACTATGCAAAAACAGGAGTGGGTGAAAATGAATAATTTGGTTTGATTAAGAGAGACTATATTTCCTTTGTTGTAGAGTGACGTTTTTTGACAGGTCCAATTTTCATCAACTTATAAATTTAGGTTTAAGATAAACAAAGTATTTCCATCGTAAATAAAGCCCTTAAAAAAATACTACCGTATTTGACGGAATATAAGACCCCCTTACCCCAAAATGGCTCAAAAGGTGAACGTAACCTTCGTTGTCCAGAACTTGAGGAGAGTTAAACAACAACAAAACTGGGTGATAAATAAAAGGAATTCAGGAAAATTAGTTTTTTTTCTCCTTAATATTCGCTGCTGAAATAATATGTGTGTGTGGAGGGGGGGTCTTATGCCATCAAATGCGATAATAGCTATGTTTAAATTGACTGATATATTTCTGTAAACTGATAAATTTAGATTCATGTCAAATTACGTACAAGGAAGGAGATTGTATTGAAAAATAAATATTGTGCAAAATAAATGCTTTTTTTTCTTCATTAGGCTACAGACTTATTGATTTACCCACGCATGTTACGCTGATACAGCCCAAACAATTTTAATCGCCACCCCACGCTCTGCTGAGACGGTTTTAAAAGTTCATTAAACTGGTAAATGACACTGAATACATCAGGAGACGAAATGAGTTATATTTCAAATTTGAGTAACGTTGACATTTTTTTCTCGTTAAAGTTGCAAAAATAATGGTTTTGAACGCAAGTTAACTAACCAGAACCAGCCAAAATATTTGGTGGCGATTTCTTCGTTTGAATATCCAGATGTCTTCCGTGCAACTTTTCTACAGATGGGGGAACGACATAGTTTTCCGCAGGCCAGTAATATCCTAAACCAATACCAGGGTACGCATTAATAAAATGCATGCTGAAACGCTTAGCGGTCTAATACCTCGCGACACAATTGATATGCGGGTCTGTTATCACCCACCCATACCTCCCTGCTATATATATGGACACATTCCTTCACCTCCAGCTGACGGTAGTCTTAGTTGTTTGGGGAGAGAAGGAAGTAAAAAAATGGATGAAACGGCACCCCCCAGACAAATTGACCATCAGCGAAGAAGGCGTGGAATCATTTCCCCCCCTCCTACACTGTCCGTTCGCATGAGCCAATCTATTACTTACGACTGTAAATGGGGACAATAATTATGACTGATGAGCATAGTTTGCTTTTTAGATAGGACTAGTATACGCCCCTCTTACACCTTCGCAGTGAAAATTATGAGCGCAGGTGTGCGTACAACAGCTATCAGTCCCACCCACAACTTAGCAGGGACCGGCGATATGCGGTCTGCCCGAATAACTAACTCAACTAGATAAGTACCCAGCTAGATGCTAAAATAGTCAGATTAATTATATTAGTAGACTGTAGGTAAAATAGAATTAAAAAAAATATGAGCCTGCTGTAATAATGGGTGCGGTAGGTGCTCAGCTGAAAGCCAGGATTTCGAATGCTGATTTTCAAGGACAGGCATCCTCTTCCAATTTGGAAGATTGACGCAACACAATTTCCCTACCCCCACCCTCGCCTAATTGTCGTTGTGTTGTACTATGGTAAATATCAATAGAAAATAAGTTACGAAGAGAGCTTGCATGTTTGGATGATTTTACGGTCAGTGGTGAAAATGGAGCGGGGTACAGCGTATATCTACTTCTCAATTTCCAGTTTGTTTGTAGGTTCAATATCTACTAATAGAGACATTACCGAATATCCAAAACCCAGCCTTATCGTATACCTAGTTCCCAAAGCACAGTTTCATCAATGTTTACGGTAATAAGTTATACTGGGATAAGACAATAAAAATCCCATCTAAAGTGTCGTCTGCTTCCCTCCCGAACTCAGAAAAAAGTGAAACTTTAAAAAAAAAAATGGTAATCAAATAAATAACTAATTCTCGCGCAATAATTATTCCAATATAATTTAACAGCAAAATGTTTGTAGCTAAGATACTGGTAATGTTTTCTTCAGCAATCACGTTAATATCATTTAATTAATAACGGTTAGTCTCGTTTTCCTCCCTATTTTCACAACTATGCAAGATAGATATATTTTTAAAAAGCTTGATAAATGGTTACGTGAAATTCACTTAATTTGTGTCTTCTTTTGTAGCAAATAAAACAATCATTTACAAATTTAATTCCACAGGTTGCAGTGAACAAAGATTAAGAATGATGGCGATATTAATTCTTTTGTAAATAGATCCATCAAATTTGTATTAGAAAACGAAAATAGCTTATTTGCTACAAAAAAATAAAATTTACTTTCATATACCGTATTTGCCGGCATATAAGAGGCACATTTAAATTTTTTAAAATAACTATGCAAATTACGTCCAAAGTGCCGATATTATGACTAGCTAAACTCGAAATGGACAGCTCTGAGGCTTGAATGAGTTGCAGTGATCGGTAGTCTCCCAACCCCCCTTGTAAACCGGGCGTCTTAGAGGCCAGTAAATACGGTAATTAAAAATACTCCCCAATTTCTTTCCTTCTGTTCTTTGTTGCGGAGTTTAAAGTCTAAAATAAGCTGATAAATTTCACGTGAAAATCTAATATTATATTAATGAAAAATATTTGACAAATTTGGTAAAATAAAATTTGGTTCTCAGAAAGGATATACATTCTAAAATTCTTCAGAAATAAGAACACACACAAAACAAAAAGTATTTTTAACTTTAGAATTTAAATCCAGCTCCGTGTAACACTCCTGATTCACTTAGTTATACGTTTTTAATCATTCAATTCTAGCTTTAATTATTTTGGTATCTTAACTTCATCACAAAAGTCAATCACTTTCTCTGAATTTTAACAGAATAAAATAAACTATGCTTTTACAGTTTAGTCAAATATTAAATACCAATAAAATAGAGAAAAAAGGGAAGAAAATGTTATTAATTAATGATTAAAGGTAAATTCAAATGTGGGTATTGGAGGGGAGGTATAACATTTGATATAGGATATTATAATTCAGTAAGAAAATGTTTTGTGGGAATTTTTAAAGAAACTTTCTCAGTATTAAAAATAACAAATCAAATAATTGTAAAATAAACCTTATATTGGTAAGGGTCAAAGTTTGCATAATTCTAGTTATACAACATAAATATTTCTTCTTCCTATCAAGGTCAATGACTGAGTAAGCTTTCTAGATAACAATGCCAATATAAGTGTAAGTGTGGAGGGGTGATAGTAATTAGAACTTAACCTCCCCTCACCACTACAAATTTTCATGGGTCAGGGCCATTATATTCAGATGTATAAACCTAGGTATTAATTAGAGTATGGAAATCAGGTGTCGAGTTGTTTGGGTGCCTTGTTGTGGGGTAATGGTTAGCAAGCTAGTCTCGCAGAACAATTACTACTGAGTAGTGACTTTGAACCTCACTGGGTGCCCCATACTTGTGATCTTGTACTAAAACTAATGTACGCTTAGTAAATAACTATTCAGTGTTTAAATGTATGGGAAATAAATCATTCTGTCACAATTTTAT
>VCCN01003701.1:2453704-2472566 GCA_006491835.1 Architeuthis dux
TTTTTATGGGTACTCTGCTAATTTAGTAAGTTCACTTAAAACTACTGTGTAATGTTACAAAGTGATCAGAAAGAATTTATAAAAGCCAAGTTGATGGCAGGGAATGTGCAGTAGCAGTGAATGTATTTCTGGTTGGTTGCTTAGTTTAGTGAAAATACATTAGTAAATCCAGACTTAAGGAAGACTACTCTTAGATCTTAGGAAGAAAAAAGTAAACTTCTAACCCAAAAAACAACAAAAATGAAAGAATTTCATAGGTGCTTTCAGTTTTTTCCATAAAGTTATTATTTTGTGTACCATCTCTTGACTGCAGGAGTTCTGTGTTATGCACAGGTTTAAATGAACAGTGGGTTGGTGGAGGATAGCACAGCAAGAGATACACCTTTAGAAAGATATATGGAGAGGAAGGGAGATGCACACCTTAAAAAGAGGGTGATGGATAAAAAAAAAAAATTCTTTATGGATTTTATTATTGGGGGAACAAAATCAGGTACGTCTTCAACTTTTTAACTGTAACAGCTACAACAGCAGCAGACTCACACTTGCTGTCTATTTAGTCAGTCAATAGTTTGGGTTTTTTTATAATGTGTTAAGTAAAATAAAAGAAAAAAAGTCAATGGCTACAACAGAGACACACAAAAATAGGTTATAAAATTGATTTAAAAAGTAAAAATATTTTCTAACGTCAGATAACATTTTAAAGTTCATTAATTCTTTTTTCTTTGCTTTTTTCTTTTTTTTTTTTAGAAATGGAAATAACTGAAGATACCAAAACTTATATAAATGGAATTACTGCATATCTACTCTGTGTCCTTACTGGCGGAAGGTTGCTTTAAATTTATGTTTCTTTTGCAAGTCAAAATTGGGGTGTGTCCTTTTAGGCCAGATATTAAATACGGTAATTAATAAACACAGAAGAAAAAGATAATTTGTTAATTAGCTTACCTGGTGCACTACTCTTATGAATTGTACCATTACTTTCTTCTGCCTGTAAGAAAAATGAAAAACACCTTAATAAATAGAAATAAACACATTTTATGTCATTTATTGATCTATGTATACAATTATAGGAAAACAAAAATCACATTTTCTTTTTTAAGTTAGCATGCCACTGAGAATATCTCCCACTGACCCAATGGACAGATGAGGTTTATTCACTAAACAGCTATAGTAGATCAGAGAAAATGAATGTCAAAATCATTGTCATGAATTATTTTGACCAGCTTCCTTATTGTTTTAGTCATATTTTAGCAGAGGCTGAATATCTAATCTCCGAACTTCAGACCATTCTCGTTGAAAAGCAAGAATTTCTTTTTCAGCTCCCTTCTAAATTCAAAAACTTGTTAAAACTAAGTTACCTAGCAAGTTTTTACAAAACCAGGAAACCTATGATAAAATTTACTATTTTCAGCCGATATCTTTCTTGGTGGAATAATATTCCTCCTGTGAATGTGATGTTGTCTCAAAGAAAATTGGTAACGATTTAACAGATTACTGAATAGGCATTTACTAAGATTAGATTAGTCTGGCACAAGGCCACAAATAAGGGGTACCTAGTGAGGATTGAACTCACTATACAGTAATAATAGTCTGCTACACTCACTAACAATTAACCCATGGTGAGGTGCTCTTAACAGATTAATTATTATTAAAAGTACAACTATTGTTATTTTAATGATGGAAAATATAAGTAAAATGAATATACAACTTTTGCTTTTTAGATATATTTTGTTATATTAATATTTTACAAAGATTTGCTTAGTCTGGTACAAGGCAACAAGTCTATGGGTACCAGGTATAAAATAGTATTGCTTGGAAACAAACAGGATAGCAACAATTTAAATTCATTTTAATTTTTAATATAGCATGGGTTTCTGTCGAATGTCAAAATATCTTTTCCTCCGAATATCAAAACTTTTTCTAAAAATATGGAATTTTATATTACTTTTAAAAGGGATAAATTTGCTTTAAAAAATACAATAAAAAAACAAATGGAATGAAATCATTTAAAAAAAAAAAATTTAAAAAAAAAAAGAAACATTTCTCAGTTTCTATTAAATTAATAACAAAGTTTTATTTTAAATAAAGTCTTGTCACACGCAACAGCAGCTAAACGGTTTAATAGAAGTAAGCAAATAAAAATAAAATCTTAGGCGTGCAAATATCTTTTGCCAAAATATAATTAAATAATAAATGGTCTTCGTCGTTATAAAATCATTAAGAACTTGGAGCGCCCGCGTTTGTGCTTGCCAGTTGGAGGATACCGAGTTATTTCCCTTGCATCGTAACGCAGCTATCTGAACTTGCGAGAGACCGTAACACTGACAGAAAATAAAGAAAGAAAGAGAAAAAAACGGGTCTACTTAGTGGTGAGTTACAACGAACTTCGTCCGTGTATTAAATAATAATAATAATAATAATAATAATAATTATTATCGACTTTATACAGCTAATTACAAGTGTGACAATTAAGCATAACATTTTATCACATTTGATATTGTACATAGTCGAATTAAACAAATCTTACATCGCACCGCGCACGCCAAACAAACGCAATCTGTAATATTCGATTTAATTAATTCACTTAGTTTTCTGATACAGGAATTTAATTATTTTTATTGTTAGCCAGTGTTAAGTTGTCAGCTTGTGTAATGAGGACTGGTGTTCACTTTCTCTTTACGCTTTTTTTTTTTAATGCTGGGAGATAGATTAAAGAAAAACGATCTGCGCTAAAATGAAAATTAATAAACTTGAAGTCGGGGTGGCCGGGTGGGTATTTGGCGTTGTATCTTGTTGTCCAAAGCTGTGTAATGTATGTTAAACAGAGTAAATCTGTTGCTTTGATAATTGTTATTTAACAGGGCCGGTACAACAAGGGTTTCATACACGCTGGGCGAAACTTGAAATTTGCGAAAGGGTTTCATGATGCGCCCGTAGGCGAAACTTAAAATTTGCGTCTCTGGTTGTATTCTATTTAAACGACGTTTTTCTCTCCAGTTTGGAGTGCGCTCCTAAGAACTTTGCGCCCTAGGCGACCGCACAGGTTCGCTTAATGGACGGGATTATGGAAATTCAACTTGCAAGTTTTCTTTGGGCAACAGCAGTAATTCAATCGAATGAAAAGGGGAAACGAAATTTTCATTTTAAACTTTAATAGTGCCAATTAGTTTTAATTTGCTTACAGTCATTATTTCTTTGAAATCATTTTTTTTCTTTTCAATAAAAGATAAAAAAAGAAGTGGAACACATATACTATTTGTTGTGAAGAAGAAAAGAACAAGTGGCGTATCCTAGTTAAGTTTCCTCAAAGTTCAGCTCGAGAAAAGTGAAAAGAAAAGTTTGCCATGAATTCCTCCGTGCACAGGTGAGGGCAAGAAGCCGAGCCGTAAAATTTTCATTTAACTTAAAAAATCTGTCCTTTTTAAAAACAAAAACTTTAACACTAGATTCAAGCAGTACCGATATGTAGCATAAACGGAAATATATATATATTTTTTGATGCCCAAGTTAATTTTGCAGGAATCACCTTTAAACTTAAAAGTATTACTAGACAAATAAAATACGAATTTTAAAGTTGTTGAACTAAGGCTACGCGAAATAAAAATAAAAACTTTTTAAAACGTTGAAGTGAGGGCAAGATTTTCATTTGCCTAATGAAAACTTTGATGAAACTATCAACAAGTGCCGAATTATAAAATTCATATTATTTCTAATTACCTACCAAAAAAAAAACTTTTTACGGAGGTAACCACACCACTAGGCTTTAAAAAAAATTGTATTTCTAACGATGGAAATGGGGCGGGGAGACATTACCTAGTTCCCAATCACTATGCATTTCATATGGTCAGACCACTTTTTAGACATGAAGTTAAACAAACGTTTTTACCGACTATGGATTGTTTACAAAATCAATTATCCACCGAACGAGCTCGCGTAAAAAGAATAAAATATATATATAAATGCACACACACACTCTCTCTTAACCGTTTTTCTTTTTAATCAAGAATTTAGTTTAACTTTATTTGTATATTTTTTTAAATTATCAAATATTAAATTGCTTTTTTAAAGTGTTCTCTCTTAGTTTAATGTCCTTTTCTACAACATCGCTGCTTTTGGGGGAGGCCGATGTTTCTAATTTAGTCTTTTAAAGTAATTATCTCGTATACAATTTTGGATAGAACCGGAACAACCAGCATATTTCAAATATCCAAGTTCGTAAAACTGAAATAAATAGAACTCATTCTACGTTTCGGACGATCCATTCTACGTCCTTCTTCAGGTGTACTATCTGAACTGAATGTAACGGTGGTAAACAGGAGATTTTACTCTATAACGTAGCTATCTGAAATTAATACCTTTAAATTGTTAAGTTGAATAGTGGGGAGTTTTGTTTGTAAAATCTATAAACCCAACAAATGCAAATAGGCTAAGCAGATATTGTATTTACTATATGGGAATTTGTGAAAACTTTAAAAAAATTAAAAATTCCTTTCTAAGAAAATGGGATTTGAACATTAAACACCTCAAACTGGAATTATGTATAGAATTAAAACTGAATATTTTTCTTCAAATTCTCCGGAAAAGAGCTTTTTGTATCAGTTTTAGGGAAAAAAATTAAATAAAATTGAAATGCAAAATGAAAAAACAGAGGTAAAGAAAATTACGCAAACTCAAAATTTAAATACTCAAAACTATTTTAAGCTATTATATTTTTAATTTTTAAATACTTTTACATCTATTTTATGTTTTCCTTGCCAAAATTAAATTATCAAGTAATATGATAGTTAGTACTGTATAAAAAAGGTATCAATAAGTACCGATTGTTGCATTTTAAGAGAAATATTGCGTCCTTGCAAGTTGGAGCCTAAGAACTTCCAATCAACAGTTGTATCCTCCTCACCCCGACAATATGTCATATAGTGGGAGGAGTTATTTTCAGCTCCTCCCTTTCCATCCATATAGGCTCCTCCTACACTCTACAAGTGCAATTAAATGCTGGCAATATATACATTTTAAATGCCGCTTCATTTAAGAGTGTTTTTTTTTAATATTCAATTTTTTTTCTCTTTTCAATAAAGAATACTTGACTAGGTGAGAAGATTTGGAGGGGAAGGACAAATAGTTGATTTACACAAGGATTCTAATATATCGGCTTTTAAAATAAAGTATTAGGAAAAAAAAAAAAAAGGTGTAGTTCGGTAAAATTCTCCTGCGGCCGGGTCCGTAGTAAGTAGATATGACAAAGAAATATATACTCGAGTCACAGTCAATAAAGGAAGGTTGTTGAGATCAAATGAAATCCAAATTTTATTGTGAAAGCCACACAAGTCCCTGGAGACGTTCTGCAACCAGATGCGTGAGGTTTTATTAAAGAAAACGACAAAACAACTTATATAATCTAAAAGCGTAGTTTTGTCGATAGCATTGGACAAACCTTATAAATTTAAAAACAACAAAAATGGAATATACATTAAGTAAATATCAAGGAATATAAACAGATTTTTCTTCTGTTGGGAGTGGGATTTTGAATTAGGGAGGAAAGAGTATCTAAATAAATATTTATCTAGGGTAGATATAGTAGTATCGGAATAAAACGTAAACATAACCATTATTGAAAAAAATTGTACCGGGGTTTTTCAAAGAAGCAGAAAATGTATCAGGACAGTAAAGATTTTAAAAATGAAAACATATCGGTTGTCTATCAAATGTTCTAATCTAAATTGTTGATTGGAATATGTTTCATAAAAATAAATAAATATGGATCTTCTATGAATTTGATTCATGGAAAATTCATCTGCTTAAAAGAAAAATCAAAAATAACTGATAAGTTTCAAATAAAAGTTATGTTTTTTCTTTGAGTTTTAGAGAAAGATTAGTCTTTTTTAAAAATTGTTTGTCTGAAATCGAAATCTGCGTTTCATTTAAAAGATAAAATAGAAACATAATCAGCACAAAAAGCCGACAACGAGATTCTAAAGCAAATATTTCTATGACAGGACAATTAGAATCCATTCTATCAAATTCTTTAACATCTTTAGAGAAACGTTAAAATCTTCGACCATACAGACCAGTGTCCCTACTTATCATTCGTAATCCAACATTAAATGTCAGTATATCATTGCAAGGTATATGAAATAAGTACATTTTTTAATGATCATAATAATTGTCATCAACCAACTGAAGTTGCATTATTTTTCCATTAAATTCGAAGTAAAATGTATAAATGGATTATTTTCTTTCTTTTGAAAATCTTCTCAAGTTCTTAGTTTAACTTTGGGTTTGGGGTGCGAAGCAAATATCCCCAAAGTATTTTGTTCTAATTGGAAATTACATAATACGCAGTTTGATTCTGAATTGTGCTTCTTTTTCTTTAACAATTAAGAATACTAAACAAACATAAAGAGTAGTTAGGACTAATTCCAAACAAATTAATTTTGTCTAATTTTTTCCCATAATTTTGCATAGTTTTATGAAATTGAAAACTAAACTGGAAATTATCAAGCAACCTATTATTTTGTAAGTGTCTATGTATGTCTCTATAGTATTACCACCTCTGTCCCATAGTAGTGGTTACATTTAGTATATACATATAATATGCAAATGTAACATCTATTATGAAACAGAGGTAGGTTAAAACAAATGAAATGGTAGGCCTGGTCACGTGTCGGAATATGGCAGACGTGAGATCAGCTTTTCTGCCAAAATTAAAAGATTAATTTTAGCAAACGGTTTCCACTTTTCTATCTATGCATTGATCTTTTACCTTTTGATTGATTGACTAGCCAGTTTGAATAACACGCCGGAAGACTAGATCTAGAAGTTATATATATTTTCTTGTGCGGGTGGAGTTGCTAGCCCCCACGCCCAGGATGGACTGCCTTACAGAGCTAAAGGGCCCCAGCTTCCCTGCTATTTACCCATAGCTTAGGAGGGGAGCGGGAGACGTGGATTCATGCCTTTCCCAAGGGCAATAGTACGAAGTGAACCTAAACAGCCTTGACCGAAACTTGAACTAGGTTTGCCAATTCCATCTTCCATACCGGTAACCGCCACGCCACTCCGCACCCCCAGGGTTATATTTAGTCCCTTTATTTCCTTTTAAACGAGCCCCATCCCCATCAAGTTTGCAAAGTGAAGCTGCTTATATATTTAATGCAAGAATTATCTTCTTCTAAAGCCCCCCCCCCTCCATTCAGAGCACTCCAATTTCTTGAGTAAACCCCCTTGTTGATCTACACTTGTGCTATTAAATATAAACCTGTGAAAATCTGAGATGACCCCGACCCCACCCGTCACCACGGACCCCTCTAATAAACATCTCTCACTCTCACGCCTTGACTGACCCCCCCCCTCACAAAGGGGGGGGGGGTATGGTTCATAAATTTTCCACAACATTCCAAAGGAGATGGACAAACAAAAAAAAAGCAAAGATTTTTCTATTAATTTCTGTTTGCATTGTATCAATTTGCTATTAGCCCGACTCTCCTCTCCTATTTTCTATGATTGTCTAGATTCTCTTCTTCCTTTTATCACTGAACCAAAACAGTGTCAATAGAAGAAGAAGAGCACGTCACTAAAGTCCACACTTTTTTTTTTTTTTAACAGCTCCAAGCCACAAGAGTTTCCCCCACCTTTCACCACCCCCCATGTTTGTTTGTTAGGTGAAACTGGGGGGTGGGGTGCAGCCAAAGAGAAAACAGTTACCATAAGATATATAATAATAAAAAAAAGAATTAAAAAAAAAAGAATTAAAATGTTCATTTCTATAGAGGAAAATGGAATTGGATGGATGGATGGAAATGATAGTGTCAGTTGCGTTATGAGTAAATATTATCAAATGGCTCTGAATTTATGCAATATTTTATTGCAGCAATGGTGTTTCATATTCTTTGAGCCTGTCACACACAATTCCTTTGCAACAGGAGCAGCGGCATTTACTGGGTGCAAAGAATTTGGTATGTGCCCAAAACTGAAATTGCTGCACAAATCTCCAGGGTGAAAGTGATCTGATTACCCACGTAACAAAGATGGGGCTTTAGGGAGATATTTGGTGACAGCAGGGAAAGTTTAGCAAAAAAGATTACTGCAGCACTGAGACAACAAAAAACTATTAAGGTGTGTGTGTGCATATATATATATATGTATGTATATAGATAGATAGATATATATAGGTATATGAGAGAGATAGACAGATGTAATATTAAATATTTCTTTGGTTAGGGTGACAAGAATGTTTATAACTTTTTTTTTTAATTGGTGCCATGAGATGATAAAAAAAGTCATCTGAGGGATGAAAAAAACAAACATATTTAACAAGTAGATAATGAAAAATTGTATATCAGATAAGAAAATAAAGAGCAGAAATTCTCTTCTGCTAGAGAAAGATAAGAAACATATCTGTAGGTACATTGATAAGTTAGTAGCCTAATGATGAAAAAAGGGAAAAAAAAAAGCATTTATTTTACACAAATATTTACTTTTCAATATAATATCCTTCCCAGTCAATGTACTTAATACAACACTTCACCATAGATCGAACATTATACAAAGAAAATTTTGGGTCAAAATCCAGCTCCATAACTGTGTCAGGCTACAGACTGATTCAAAATTCAACTGTTACATGTGTGGATCAATGTCCATAGCCTGACACAGTTAAGTGCATAG
This sequence comes from Architeuthis dux, assembly GCA_006491835.1. Classification (NCBI taxonomy): domain Eukaryota; kingdom Metazoa; phylum Mollusca; class Cephalopoda; order Oegopsida; family Architeuthidae; genus Architeuthis; species Architeuthis dux. Next base: position 2,462,369 of record VCCN01003701.1, read on the forward strand.
AGAAAGAAATATGTGGCTCTTGTTTTGTTGTTTTTTCAAGAGAAAATGAAATAAAATAGAAACAGAGAAACTGTCTTTTAAAATCCGATACTTATTGGATTCATCTTGTAGTTTATCAAATTGTTTGCAATTACAACAAACAAATATATATATATCTAAACACAAGTCAAAACTATTTTCATTGTAAAATAATAGCATTGGAGAATCTCCTCATGAATAATATTCTGATACCTTGATCTAGACATAGGTGCACAGATTGTATTTATTACTAGTCATCAACACATCAATAATTAACTGATATGGCATTGAACTATACTTACGACTCTATAATCAAACGAAACCATCAACTTCACAAGTGACTATCCATAATAATGACTTCTCATTTCATTCTGTTCAGGACTATTTTCTCTATTTTTTTTTCAAACAAAGTATTTGACACTTACAGCAATTGAATTGACAATATCAAGATTTACATGATAAAAAGAAAAAAATTAAGTTTGATAGATGAAATGACAGAATCAGACATCCATTCTTGTAGCTTGTATTTATTTATCATTATTTATTTATCGATTGGATCAGACTACAAAAAAAGAGTTTCATCACGTCAGCAGTTTTGACTTAGTATTTTTTCCTTTACTCTTTATTGTCAGATGCTGTCTAGTCTTCTAATACAAAATCCTTAATTTATTTAATTGATTCAATGCTTAAATATCTCTGCATTTATATTTCACACATTTAGAAACCTGATTATGAAGCCTTGTCTTAGTCGTATAATATTTTCTGCAGTAAAAGTTAGTTACATAGCCTAGTACCAATAGCCATTTTGAAAAAAAACAAAGTTATTTGTCTAAATAGTATTTCTTAAAATGTTTCTATGAATTCTACTTAATCAGAGATTGATCTCAAAATAAAACAATAAACTTAGTAATCAATCTCTCATTTTTTTCAACTAACTCACCAAGAAAATGAAGTAGTTTTAAATTTTTTAACTGTAATTTTTGACCAATTGATTTGTTTTGTTTAGAACTATAACTATATTTTCTGGAAGTTATTGGAAAGTTATTACAGTTTGTTAGAACTGAAATCTACCATATATACTGCTAAGAATTAAGAAAACAGTTTATTTAACAAATGAATGATATCTGCAATCATCCAGTTATATCTTTATATCAATATCTTGATATCTTTGACTTTGACTTTGACTGAAATGACTGATGCTTCATTCTTTCAAGTAATAGTTCTTTAAAAACAATGTTTGTTCATTGATGTTTGAAGAATAAATAAACAAATTAAAATTCTTTTCTTTCTGCAAAAACTTCTAACTCCATCAACAAGTGGGAAGATATTAAGTTTAAAAGTAAAAGTGTTACATTCAATTCTAGTCCTTAATTTTCAAGTACATTTGGCCTTAGGGTTTAAATTTAAAAAAAAAAAAAATATAAATCTATCCTGTATTTTTTTATACAGGAGAGGAAAAAATAATTAGTTGTGAGAGATTTTCATAGGAGGTGCAGAGTGGTGTAATGGAATCCAGTTCAAGTTTCAGCCGAGACTGTTAATGTTCACTCTAATGGCCTTGGGAAAGGCATGAATCGTTTCTTTCCCAGCTAGGGGTAAATAGCTGGGCAGTTGGAGTCCTTCAGCCCTGCAAGACAGTCTATCATTACAGGCCTCCTAGATTATAGCGCGGGTGGATGGTGGACCTCAAAATATTAATCTATTAATCTTAATCTCCAAATTAGCTAAATTTTATCGCGGCTCGGTTATAATGCGGTTGGCTTTCTTGGACCCTAACACCCATGTTATAACAACATAAAAGTTGATCTGGCTTAGTTTTCAACCTTTTGTACCATCATTAGTTCAGTGATCAGAACTTTCTCTTTTTTATTTCCCTACTAGTAGTAGCAGTTATAATAATAAAGATAATTTTGTTGTATGTTTCTGCTCCACCAAACCACGCTACACACACACACACGCAATAGGAGAAACCAAGACAAAATAAATTTCATATCAATTTTTTCTTTTAAATTGTGACTTATTTCCCAGAGAAGGGCTGGAAAGAATGTGGATTTTGCAAAAGGAATAAAAAAAGAATGGAAGTGTAAAGGTCTTCATATTTCAATTACCCATAGCCCTTCACTTGCAAAATTTGTTTAAAATAAAAAAAAATGTGTACATGGTGTTTCTCTTGCATGCACAGACGATGCAGAAAATCCATCTTTACACAGTGAGACCCCCAAGAACACTTCCTGCTAGTGATATTGTTTGATCATCAAATATCCCTAAAAAAGTTTGAGAATTAATAGTGGAAAGTTCATGTCATGGGATAATTTTTAGTTTGTCTAAATTTTGAGAAAAACTGGTGCCTAAATAAGTCAGAGTGCAAAAGGCTGGAAAATAACACTCAAATGAGAATCAGGTTTTGTTTTTTTAAATGAATAATTGTTTTTGAGAAAGCCTCTACTTTCTGGAAATTCTTTCGTTAGTTCCTGAAGATCGAAGAACAGATGAGAAGAATCCTAAATACTTTTAGATATTTTCTTAAATGAAAGAAAATAAAATGCAAAACATATTCCCATCCTTATGAATATGATGATATCCCCCCACCCACACTCTCACGTGCAATAATTTCCATATTTCTGTCTGATATTAGAATACAACTATATTTTAAGACTTCAAATTGACTCAAAAAACTGAGTCTGATCTTATTGGCTGACATGGGAAGATACTTCACTTGTTCTGGTCACTTGAAAAAGAGAATTTATTTTGCTAAAATTATTTCTGTCATGTTATATTTTCTTCAACTAAACAGGTAGTGAAGGAAAATTGGCAATTTATTTCATTCTTCACCATAGATGAGTCCATTTCTCTTGATTGTAAAATGATATGTTCTTTGGAAAAAATAGAAAAAGTAAAGCCAGCCAAGAATTCTAACAACAAGTGCAGATTATATAAACTTTATACATAGTTTTCATGTGGCTACTTGGATTGTCTAAATTTTGGCACTTCCTAGACTCAAGACTGTGTTTACATTTCATTCAAGTTTACAAAACTAAATCTAAACAAATCAGTCCGTGTGTGTGTGGAGGGGCCGCAAGTTTACAGAATTATGAGGAAACTCATAATCTAGCAATATATTACTGCATAATATGTATCAGACTAAAGCAATTGCATTTTGGATAGAAACTTCAACAATGAAAATAATAATAATAATAATAATCAAGAGTCAAAGAGTACAGACTGAACTGTACTTCTGTTCTTAATGCTCGTTGGGCATTCATCTTGTTTCAGAGAGGAGCAAAGGAAAAACTTCTAATATGTACAAAGGAAAATGATATATCTGTATGAAATCTGAAGATAATAGTCTTTCATCTGAAAAAATATTTATCATTGGCTGCTTCTTTTTCTTTCTTTTTTCCTCTGTTATTTCTTTTCATATCTTTTATCTACATCATCTCAATCAACTAGTAATGGTAACATACAAATTCTCACTCCGTTGCACCTGCCAATTGGATGGTGTGAAGATGAAAGGTTGCGCGTACAGATTTAGATGTATCATTCTTAGGAACAAAAATTCCAGGCAATATTTTAGCATGAAGCGCAAAAAAAAAAAAAAAAGTCTTAAATTTTGACTGCTATATTTAAAAAAAAAAAAAAAAAAAAAAAAAAAAAATTTAATTTAATTCTGTCTATTTATTTTAGCAGTCATGTGTGGTAATTACTTCCAAGAAATTAGTTGTATGAAGAAAAATATTTTATTAGTAAACTGTATGCAGCAATTATTTTTTCGACATAAACTATATTTCATTTTGGTTTTTATCATCTGTTTTTCATTATCATTTAATAAATTTCTAAGTGTTTTTTTTAAAAGGTTTTCTTTCTTTCTTTCTTTGATATTGTGATTTCTCTGCAAACACTTTAACATGCTTTAATAAATATATCTGGAAAAACAATTAGTCTAAATACATTACTTGTAAATCAATGCATAATAATTTCAAAGTTTATTAAGTGGTCCCAATTAAATTAATAGTGATGACGTAGGTAAAAATAAATTTATTTTAGTGACTCTAATGTAATTTTTATAGACACTGCAAATAACTATATCTATTATTTACTTTAATTTTAAAAAATTTTCAACTTTCTTTGGATAGAAACATTAATAGCAGCAAAAACAGCAACAGAAAAATGGTAAATGGTAAATTGATGGCAGCAAATTAGCTAAATGGTTTGCTGCTACTGGAATCACTCAGTGGGGAGAGTGCTGCCAATCTCTAACCAAAGAAATGCTAAATATTCTGTGTTATCACCATCTGCCAATATATGCGTTTGTTTACACAGTGATGGTACTGTAATACTAATATGTAGGAGTGTGTCAAAAATCACAGTACCTTACAAATCTAAGAATGACAGCTAAAAAAAGATAAACTCCCAAAATAATGAGAAAGATACTAATGAAAAATATGGTAAAAGAGAATGTGTTAATCTAGAATATATTAATAACAGAAGAAATAAAATGGTGTTTATATATATATATACTTGGCAACAAATTTGCTCTAATGGTAATAAAATAACCAAAAGGTGCTGCATAGTTTTTAATTTTCCTTTTATCTATCTATACACATCAATTATGGGGAAGAGATTCAGAAAAAAATTAGGTGAGCCTAAAAGCTTAGTACAATTGACCCAGATGGATAAAACAATAGATAGAGAAATCAAACCAAACAGTTAAAAAAAAAAAATATGTGAGCCTAAACACCAGAAAAGATTTTGGGTCAGAGGAAAAACAATGAGAGAGGTTTCAAAAAAAAAAAAACAACAGAAATTGGTGAACATGCTTCCTACAATCGACCCAGATGGATAAAACAGTAGAGAGAGAAATCAAAACAGAGTTAAAAAAATTTAGGGGATTTGAAAGTTGACAGCCAATTTCACAAATATGTCCAGTTGAGGGTTAGTTAAGGGGTCAATGATTTATTGCTTTTGTCTAAGTTCTCAATAAAAACAGAATGTGTGGTCAATACAGCAATATTTATCTAACCTTTATTTTTTAAAAGTTTTCTTCACTTTTGTTTATTCCATCATTAATTATTACCAATATAGAAAATTGTTTATAATAAGCTGGATATATCTGTTTCTATCTCTCTCAGAAAGAGAGATGAAATATAAATGGAGTTAAGGAGAATGAACTTTAATGACATTAAAAAGACAAATTGACTATTCAAATGAGTGTGTTCCGTCAAAAGATTGACCTTGTGGCTTTTATTCAAAATTGACAGTTTGGACATCCCTGCAAGTTATTAGGAAATATTTGTGAAAAGAAAATTATACCTTGTAAATATATTACATGAAAGGATTTTGAAACATTTTTGGTTAGAATTCTGTTATTGTATGAATAGATTTGATTAATAATGATAAAAACATTGGCAATAGATTCTTTTTCATTAAATGTACATTGTACAAGAATAAATTTAAGATAATGTATAAGGGCCCACAGAATAGAGACTGAAGTGAAAAAGAGATCTAAGCACATCTTTACAATGATCACACCAAAGTACCAAGAGATATTATGAGTGACATAATATGATATGACAGTTAAAAAATGAAATGGACAATAATAAATCATTTTAAAAACTACCGATCCTTTAAAAACAAACTCTTGTAAATTGGTTGTAGAGTGTGGAAACAGAAGAAGAAGAAGAAAACTGTTAGAAAGCCTCTAAAGAAACTGGGGTACCTTCTGGAAAACCAATTTGTATATTATCAATAAAACAAAAGCTACATGGAAGACTAAGGATGAAGTTGCCAATGTTCAATAACCAAGACCTTTTCTCTCTCTTAAAACTCCAAAGGAAGGAAGAGAAGTATTAGAAAGAAAAACGAGAACGGCTGAATCAGCTATGAAAATTAAAGGGGAGATAGATCATTATATAAGAGATTGGATTTTAGTGCCTTAAATAATAACAATAAGGAAAAAAATTAAAACAATCTCATCAATTATGTATTTTTCCTTGACTTGACGTAGCACGTTATAGAATTAAGTGGCGTCCATTGTTACAAGCCGAGTGATGTGACCTCAGGGTGACACATCTCCTTAGATGGAACCAGGACCTGATAAAAGCTTGTATCTGTCAGAAAATGACTCCCCCCTCCCCCTTTCTCACAGTCCTATTCATTAGAAAGGGGCCCAGTTTATCCCGTAGACTGGGCATTGTCAAAAGTTCTTTTGTGACTGTGATTTACAAGCAGAAAAATTAATTGGACTTGTTGCTTAGGCCTCTTGCATCTGGTCGTTTCTAGTTACCGGTTGCATGAAGGCGATTAAATTGAAAAATGTACTTTGACATCGGCTCAACAATATCACGCTTGCTTTTCCCTATTGAACTCCACAGCACAGTTTGCTCTGCATATATTAAAGTTTAGCACCTTTTCTATTCAATGTTTACTTTTTCTGTGTATATATATATATATTTTTGTTTACTTTTTAAAAGTGCCCTTTTTCTCTTATGGTCCGTACTGTCTCCAACGCTTTTCATTGCACGTGTCCCTTTATGTAAAACAATTTACGATGTTGTATTTTTTTATTTGTTATTCGCCAAAAAATAAAAGATGCTAAATGGATTGGCAGTCAATCCATCACAATGTTGGCATTGTTACAAACCGAATTGGAGAAATGATCACAAGACACCATAAATAATATGGAGAGAAGAAAATCCGACCCCGACAACAGCAAAACTTGTTGAATGTTGTTGAAAATATCGATAAACTGATTTTGAACGAATATGTGTGAACGCATCACAGCATTAAAAACCGCCCCACCCACTTTTTAAAACTTTGTTTTCTCTGTTAATTTTTTAAAAAAACCGAACAGAATATTTATTTTGATGTTTAAAACAAATTTAGACTTTTTAAAAATACGAACTAATAAAATACAAATGACAAAAAACTATTAAAATGTTGAATTTTTAGTGAAACAATCTGTAAGCGGCTTCGCTTACAGATTGTTTCACTAAGAATTCTGCCCAGTTAAGTCTATTTTTTTGTTAATGGACATTGGTATCACCAAATTTTTTTACGTCCAAGAAAATAATTCTGATACTTCGTTATGCATTTCAAAATTGACTTCTTGAAGTAAAACTCGTGATGGACAACATTTCGTTTACTCAAAATATAAAAAAGCAAATAAATAGAATTAAGAAGGAAAAAAAATCAACCAAGAAGAATTAATTCGTTTATTTTGGAAGTAAATGGCAAATAAAATGTTCATAAAAAGTGGAAATGATAGTCTAACAACTATTTAGGTATCGTAAAGTTACTTAGTTTTAATTTATAAAAAAAAAAGTTCAACTTCATTCTCTTGCTCTCTCTCTCATTTTACTTGTCAGCTCACTAAAGCTATTAATTTTCTAAAAGTGTTTCTTAGACATTCTTCATAACCGAAAGATAGTTTATTCAAATAAAGAATTACGAAGCAGGTGACCTAATGTGTGATGAGTGATTAGTGAACGTATGAGTGCGTAAATAAATAATTTCTAAGTCTAAGCGTTTTATTTAATTTTCTTTTTACCGTTTTTTATTTTTATTTTACGGATATTGTAACCATTTGTTGCGAGTGGGTGAAAGAAGACTAACTATAATACGAGCAGAGTGGGGGAGAGGGCTTGACACGGCTTCTCAACAGCTACGGGTAAAAACAGTGGCTTTTAACAAAAAGGAACCAGATTTTCAATTAATCAAGCCGTCTCAGAAGGCGCTAGCGCCAGTACCTATGTGACCCGTTACTTCTCTATTCAGTGTGACAATGTCATTGACTAGGAAGTAAGTATCAGATGGTGTTAATGTGGCGAAGGGCAGCTGTAATGTGGACTGGTCATGATGAATGGTCGACAAATACACATTCTGTGTTTACGAATTTGACAGAGTAGTGGTCTTATGGGTCATGCACTTGTTTGTGAAATTCACCGTTATTTTTATTAAATACATTTTTTTTTTTTACTTATTTCATTGCACTTGTTTTGGGCAATAGAGATACATCACTTTTCTCTACTTCTGTCAATTCAAGTAGGAAATACTTTCCGGAAGGTTCGCAGGGGTAACGGCGTGACGGGGGACTTGGCCATACAGAAATCTCTGTAGTACCTTCTTTTTTTCTGCTTACTAGTTCTTTTCTGCCCCCGGCCCGCTTTTTATTTGCTCAGATTCTGAATTGGAAGTGATATCATTCTCGTTGGTCTTTCTCCGGTAGTGGGGGTGGGGGTGTATTCTGGTTGCTACCGTTTTTTTTTTATTTGGCACTACCGGAAAAAGAATCCCTCTCTTTACATACGGATAGTATTTCAGAGAAGGTCGTAGAATGGATCGGCCGAAAAGTTGTGAGGACAACAAAAAGGAGTTCAATTGTTTGAAAAACCTTTTTGAAAAGCATCTGGTCAGGTTTATGAGTTTTTGAAATTTGACAGTTTGATTAATGGGTGTGTGTGTGTGTGTAGGAGGGGAGGAGAGGTTACAGCTGCAGAAGAAAATTGTCTCATTGTAATGACCAAGTTCTAAATGACTGAATAAACTAAAGGAATGTTAAAGAATTTTCTTTATCCATTTGTTAAAATATCTTAGTATGAATCTTCTGTTTTCTGTTTAGTAACATTTCAAGAAAAAAAACAAAAAAACAAACCAAAGAAAAACAAAAAATGTGTACTTACCCTCCCGTCACCTTGCTTTTTCAATTTTTCATTCAGTTTTTGAAGCTGCGAAATCATATCAACTATTTTCTTTGATTTATCTTGTATGGTCCCTTTTCCTTGGAGTAAAGCACTAACATTTGCTAGCACTGGATCGTCAGGGCTTGAGGGACTCCTGTGTTCAGATTCTGAGTTCTGAACCCCTGGGGACTTGGAGCTAAGCCGCTGTAGTACACTTTCCATGGATTTTCGATGCAGCCCTACGTTGGGCCTTGTTGTCGTAACGTTGTTCTGAAGGTCAAATTCAGGCTCAGATTCAGAGTCGTGTCTTATACTTTGGAGAATTCGTTGCTTCTTGTTTGTGGGTTTGTCCGATCCACTGTCAGAATCATGAAAATCTTCGCTGCTGTCTGACTTAGATAGAAAACGAGTGGAATAATGTCCTTCAAGATCGCCTTCACTGTCTAAGTTGCTGTTATCACATTCAAGTGTGTTAGAATGTAGTCGTTCAAGTATGATGTTATCTTTATATAGTTTGGTAGGTGTATTTTTGCGTTTAGAAGACATAATCCTGTAAAAGAAAGGAAGATTTAGTATGCTGTAGAATAGAGTATGAAAAAGAAAAAAGTGGACATATATAACCAAAAACTTGAAAAGATTCAAAGTATTAGTAGCTTGATGTTGTATCCATTAAATGCTCTGAATCACTGATATATAAACTACATTAAATTAAACCTATCAGCATCAAACATCAGAAAAGAAATCGTTGAAAGTTTTTACAAGTTAGAAAGCCTAAGAAATAACTTTATTATTATGAGTTCTTTAGTTGTAATACCCTAAACATAAAACTCAATATTGCAATCACTACATGGTTAATATGTAAAATACTTGATATTTTGATGTACAATAATGGTAAATAATACAAACATAATTCAGTTAAAAAAAAAATAAAAAATGTATTTAATGTTTCGATGCTTACACCATATACATTTGTCATTCAGCCAAGAATACTTCACAAAAAAATTTCCAACACTCGCTCAATGAATATAGGGGAAAAGAAAAAAGGTTTAGCAACTAAAGTTTTTTGTGCTTGTCAAAAAAGAAAAAAGATTTCAAACTGAAACCAGTTCAATTATAAATTCTTAAACTTGAAGAATTTGGTGCGAAAATTGAATTAAATAGTGCTCGAGTCTTGTTTAACACAGAAATAAATACCTCACAGGAAATATTTTGTAATTATGTAAATGAAATATTTCACTTCTGTTTTTTTTTTTTTTCAAGTGTAAAAATGAAATTGATATAGAACAATATGGATAAAACTTTTTCTAAATTAAAAAGATATTACTTTTGCCATAAAACCAATCTCTCCCAGTCAATTAAACATGGCTGTATTGATTATGCAAAAGCAGTAAGAATTATATATATATTTATATACGCACACACAGGAAGTAGTTTATTATAATCTTCGATAATGTTATCAACCTGTTATTGTTATCAAACATTTCTTAGAAAATGAATTAAAA
>VCCN01003701.1:2472835-2492159 GCA_006491835.1 Architeuthis dux
ATATATATTTTTTCTTTTTATTATCAGAAGAGAAGAAGTCTTATTTATTATCAATGGTAGTAAAACTAGTAATGAGAATGATGAATCCATTATCAGTGTTATTTTTCATCATTTAAAAAAAGCCAAAAAGATGTCTGAATAATCCGTGCGATAGGATTCTGGGCGTGAGTTTTCAATGCTAAATGGATTGACAGTAAGAAAAACGCAAGCCCGAGGCAATTCCTTAGTGACCATCTAAGTTGATGTTCCATGACAATATGAGAAAATATATGCCACTTATGTCTCATTCGATGAACGGAGAAGAGGAAAGAAAACGTTATGCTCCCCCAATTGCTATCATCACATGGGATGAATCGGGGGACAACTGGGGAGAGTTATCAGCTGGGAAGGCACCGAACCAGAGCACCAGCATCAAATATAAACATGCAGCATCCCCTTTCTTCCTCCCAGCAGAATACAAAAATAAAACTTTTTTAGGAGAAACAAACTGAAAAAAAATAGGATCGGATGGGGAGAAGAAGTGGTGGTGGTGGACAAATGGCCCAAGAATAAGAAAAAAAATAGATGACAAAACAAGAGATAAAAGGAAAAATAAAAAGTCGAATGTATCAATATTTCCAAACTGTCATGGCCTGCTGCATTGTCAGGCAACAATGATTAGATAGCAGCAGGCCGGAGGTTCTTATAAGCCTTTACATGTTTAATTCAAGTACTTTGTCATATGCAGCATTTAGATGTACATATAACATTTTGTTGTTGTTTTTCTTTTTATTGAGGTGAATTGCTATGACCCCCACCTAAACTCATTCCTAATAGAAATATTATATATATTTGCTATGTAATTTTTTTGAATTATTGCATCCTTTTACTTAATAGGATAAACCAAGAACTTTTTTTCATTATTATTATTTTTAATAAACAGCTTCTTGCAATGGATACACACATCATTTTTAATGTAACAATGCCTATAGTTACGTTTTTTTTTTAGGGTCGACATTGCATATATGATATAGAGAGTTGCATGGTATAGGTGATGTTTAATTTTCTAAAGTTTGTTGCATGTTGCTGGAAACAAAATGAAATAGCTTAATAAATACCTTTTCTTGTTTGAATTGTGGGTTTGGGGAAACAAATCAAGCTATACTATATTGAATTCTATCACAGGCTCCTAATTTAACAAGCGATGATTATAATCTCTCATTTACCAAAGAACTGAAATAGGACTAACAAAAGACACCAGTAGATAATGGTATATTCCAGGTTATAAAACCTCTTGAATTCAGGTAAATCTTAAGAGAAATAAGATGAAGAATTAAACTTTTATTTAATTTTAATCTCTTTGAATTGAGTTAAAGTGTAGTTTTGATTAGAGTGGAGAAATAGTGTGTTGGCTGGTCCCAGCATTATAGAAGAATTGCAAAGTAATTCTTGACTGACTTTTTAATACTAACTACCCTCAAGCAGTGGTGTAATGCTGTGGAAATGGCATTCCCGTAATATATACTAATAAAATTCTCTATTTGAACAATTGACTGATAAGGGAAATTAGCCAGTATATGTCCAAATACTTATCCCATATGGCTTCAAAATGCACTGCCCTCAAGACACTGAAAACTATAAACCGGGAAGATGCTTTTTAGGCTTACTTGATATTTTCGTGTTTTACATAAGTTAACTGGTGAAGAAGAAAGATGAATATTCATTCATTTGTTGGATCGAAGTGTGGTTATTCGTCACTGGTCTGTTCTTGTCTGAAAATGACCAACCAACCAACCTCTTCCCCCTGAACATTTTACCACAAGAAATCAACAACACCCTGTAGTACATCACTTAGCTTTCACTCTTGAGTCATTGAAATATGATGGAAATACTCTGCCTATCTACATAATTCAGTCAGTCAAAGAGGTTGGTGGATGCCTTCTTAGAGTTGGGAAGTGTTTGGTAACATTGTTAATAGAGTATTCATACTAATACAAGTAATGGACCTCACTCTTATCTCTTTGGTAGGATTCTTTTTTTGCATTGAGGATGAAATTTGGAGCAAGGATTTTGGAACCTATGTGAATACAGTGCCACCTGTAGCAGTTGAAATCCAGGCAAGTCAATCTTACCACCACAGAAGATTGGTGCTACACAATCACCCATCTCCACTGCATTTAGTTAAAAGGCATTTTAAATAACTCCCAATTTTTTTCCTTTTCTGTTGCAATGATTTTGAGAGCAGATTTTTAATTCAAGTAATGCTACAATTTAAAGGATTTATTTATTTAAAAAGAAAGAAAAAAAAAAAAAGAGGAATTTGATGTGATAAAACTTTTCTAAATATCTTGTTGAAACAGGAAGCAAGAAAGATTTTGAGTTGAGAACAGAATAAGTAAATGGTATATATCAATATTTATTTATGTCCAGGAAGTAGTGCTGTATTAGTGATAAACTTATTTTTCTTCCCTCTTTGATTACAAAGATTATTTTTTATAGATTTCTTTTCGTATTTCTTTCTGTTTAAATAAAAAGTGTATAAAAAACTACTAAACAGAAAGCCAAACAACTAAATATACATAGTCCAGTGAAATGAAATGGCTCATTCAAAGAGGATTTTTATCTATCTTTGCACATTTTTGGTAAAGAAACAAACGCACAACATTGAAAGCAGCAGTGTCCTGAAGAGAGGAATTTCTTACGTGACCAAATGGCATTTCATCTTCTTACTCTGTTTCTTAAATTTGCTCGTTAGTATTGAGATTAGAGCTAAGGTCACTTTGGCATGACTAACAAATATGCCTTGTAGTAACAGTTGGTATTAGTAAAAAGCATGAGATTCTTACAGTTCATTATTGTTCTTCAAAGTTTCAAATAAAGTTACTTCTTTATATTTTTTGTTTTCAAGAATTTTAAACTTGCTTCTTAAAATATCTTGAAGACAAAATGTTCTTCTAGTTCTACCAAACTTTTCCCTACATGGACATTCATTAGTAATAAAATGGTAAATTTTCACTTTTCTTTTTCAAAATTTTTAACTTTATAGAATTAATTAATTTAACTAGTATAACAATATTTTAATGCTTGTTTTAGTACATTTCATATATATACTAGTTAATCCCCATGAAAAAATTCACAATATATTTGAATTTCTATGGGATGATTTTTTTTTTTTTTTTTTTCTTTTTAGAAAAGAAACTACTGAACTCGTTCAAGTGAAGAGTCTATTGTTTCAAATGGTCAGTAGATATTTTTTATCAGCAAACAAACAGAAAAAGTCACTGTTCATTATATAGATAATTTTTTTTCCCTTTAAATTTGAGCTCAGAAGTAAAAGCCAAAATGTAGGTCTAAATTTGGTGGGAAATGTTAATCTAGCCCCAATTCGTACGTTCTGTTTGTATATTAGTTTCTCCATTCTTTTCAACGGATGTTCAAATGGAACAAAGGGCACCACCTTTGGAAAAAGGTTTTATATACGATTTGTTGTTGTAGGAACAGTCGTAGTTGATTTTTCTGGTTAAACTTTCTACTTGTTGTATGAACAGTCTCTTGTTGATGTTGCTATTGTCATTGTTGCTGAGGTTTTTATTTTCTTGTCTTTTTTATGTCCTTCATTGTTGTAGTCGTCAGTGAAAGTTTAACTCTTTTGTAGCTGTCATTCAACAAAAATAGTGCACTATTGTTGACTGACTGCCATTTTGCCCCCACCCCCCAAATCCTCCAACAACTTTACACTCTCTGACAACAAAACCTTTTCCACAACAAGTTTCATGCATTTATCTATTTCCTTAAAACAATATGCCAAGTTAACCAACTTGTTATTTTTGTTGCTTTTTATTTTTTAAAGCTGTTCTCTTCATTTATCTTTTTATAAGGTTTTCTTTTTCTTTTTCCAAAAGATATTCATCAACCCAGAAAGTCGCCATATATAGTATTACCAGACTTGTTTCTTGTCCTCGTCAGTCAAAGAATATAATGATAGAATCCTGGTTCATTGTAACAATGGACAGAATGAATAGGCCATTGTCTTTGCCGACTGTACATAACTCCAACCAGTCAATTTTTCCAAGAACTAAATTCATGCATATCCATTAAACAATTCGTATTGTTCTTATGTACCACACATATGGCTTGCTATAAGACAAGGGAACCGCTCTGTCTTTAACAAAAAAAAAAGTCTGTGTGTGGCATGTTAATCATAGTTCATAATCCAGACAGATGACATTTCCTTGGTGGGGGTAATAATAATATTCTACAATTTGTGGGAACTTTTGTTGAGTATAGAGTTCACTCAAGATCCTTTTTTAAGTTACTGGTCCCTAAGGGCCCAACATTAACAATACTTTTTGTCTCCTAGAAAAATTAAGAAGAGTTGAACTGAATAAAACACCATATCCATTCTTAACTGATGGGAAAGCTACTAAAGTGTTTTAATACAGTGAACAAAATTGCTTTAAGCAGCAACAGGAATTTCAAGATGCTATTGTAGAAATAAGGTTACAATAAGATAAGGACCTATACAAAAATCTTTCTGCAAAATTTCCATGATTAATGGTCCTGTTTTTCTTCTTAAAACAGAAGACATCCAATAGTGAGTGATACGAATTTACAAAACTTGCTCAATTTCAGGCAAACTTGCTTCTGGGTAAAATCATTGGCACTGAATCAAAATATTCTAGGCATTGTGCGTAAAGGTAGCAACACTTCATCTGTAATTAGGAACAGCATTGTAAAACATACATGACTTCCTAATTTAGATTTAATCTGTTGTTTATCATAATTTGACAATTAGTATGTACACTTGTAATTATGTTTCTTTTGTTAAAGACTCAATTGGATAAGTGTTTATAAATAGGAGGAAGAAAAACAAAACAATCAATAGAACCAAGTGGGATCAAGTACACACATGATAGATATTTTGTTATTGTAGATTTATTAATTATACTTCACTTTAGCCTCTCAAGTGCATGTGAAAACAAGACTCTTCTAAGAATGGGGTTTTAACAAGTGTTCTTAAGCTAAAGATCAAAATCAATATAATATTCAGGTTTTATCCTCTTGTTTTATCTTCTTTCAATTGTTTAGTGGAACAAAACCTCTCTTTAATAAATTAAGTGTAAAATTAGCATGACAATAAAATTTCTACAGTTTTTAGTAACTGATCACCTTACTCATGAAATGACTTAAATACATCATGTGACTGGAGATGTTCAGTGTTTATTCAACACTTGAATTCAGTGATTTTTCTCTTAATTTGTAGTTTTAGCAGATTTTTCTTTTCAGTGAAAAATATTTGATGCATATTAATGAATTTTTGCCTGGAAAAAATCTTTTCATTATTAACACTCATATGTTTACAAATACTGAATAATCGAATACTGTACATAAACCTATCATTTACTTTAAGAAAGTTACTTATATCAGAAACAGAAAAGCAGAAAGAAAAATCAAACAAATATTACATACCCACACCTGTTCAATCGTGTAGGTATATAGTTATATGTGGCTGTTAAAACTTTGACATGGCAACGATTAATGGAAGGCATACAGTAACAAGCATAACACTTTTAGTGAAATGGTTGTGGATTATCATAATAGTGAACTTTGAATGGCTTATTGTCTCAGGACAATTCAATGTTTGACTACTTTGTTGTAGCAAGAAGGTTGCCGACAACTGATATTTGATTATGATTTGTCAACTGTCATAGCACCTTTCTCAGCCAGGCATGTAAAAACAGGTTCTGAACTTCCCTAGGATGAGTTTGTGTTCTATTGTCATAGTTAGACACACTGTGTTCCATCCTACAACTATGCATATGCGCATTGTTAGAGCAATTGAAGTCAGACAGGTGGACATGCATCTACATCTTTGTAATACCTGGGCTTGTTTAGATCACAGGTGTGAAGCGTGTATGATGTGCTATTCAGAGATTAATTTTAAAATTTTTTTTACCCCCCACCTTTTTTTTTCTTTTCATATTGAAATAAATAATAAATAAAATAAAATTCTAATTTGTTTTCATTTGTTATGTCAACTTCTACACTCCCATAAATCGACATTGTATAGTATCTTGTAACCGATGTAGGTTTTAATTTATTCTTTTATTTTTAGTAGGCAGTTTAGGACACAGTAAAAAAACCAAAAAAAACCACACAACAATTAATCTGTGAGAAAAGGTTACATAAGGTGTGGTAACTGTGAAATAAAGTTAAGGTATAATTTTGTAGTGAGGGAAAGATTTCAAATTCATATTTTTACTGTTTTCACAATTAGAATTAATGAGTTATTAGACTGGAATTTTGTGTAACTTTTATAGAATGTAATTGAATTTTTTATTATGCTGATATATTTCTAATGTGAGAGTTTTTCACATAACCTTGTACATGACCAAAAACAAATTATGTATAAATATATCTAAAAAGATCTTTTGTATTTAGAATGACAATGATTTTTAATACTAAATTCTATAGTAACAATGTACTGAATATACAAGTATATACACACGTGTTTACATATCTATTTACTTATATTCAATCCCTTCAAAGCTATAAAAACTTCAGCAATTAGATCGTCCCCATAAAGTACTTAACTTAAGAAGATAATATCTTATGATAGCAAGTGCAAATTATAGTAAATAGTATCGGCATTTTCATTCTTTGTACATGAATTAAATGAGGTTATTGATGCAATATTAACTTACTGTTGGCATCTTACAAAATAAATAAAGTTACAGTTATCTGTAGTATACACTGGAAGCACTGCACTTCAGCTAATTCAATGTTTGGTTTGTTCACTTCAAGAAAAATTCTTAAGCAAAATAGAAACAAAAATTAATCAAAATAAGAGTGTATTCTCATTCTATTCCTACACTGGTTCTAAATCAGACTTTTCCTTTTTTTTTCTTTTCCTTCTCAACTTAGTGATAGACTTGTGTATTGTGCTAATAGATAATCATCTCAAAAATAAAGTACCCTTTTTCAATATTACATGCGTTGCCACATTGAAAAGCATATAAATAAACATATCGAAAAAGAAAAATACTACCCGCTGAAAGTAAACCAAATAACACTGAAAATAAGCCTTCAGAGTCTGATCTGAATTTCATGTGACTTGATCTGACCACTGATAGCTTGTTTTCTTCTTTGTATATATTTAAAAGTTATTCTTTTCGTTGGGTGCATAATGGGGCCTTATTTGCATGTGAAGGTTGGCTGCTAATGGGAATGTTCTGAAGCAGATCCGAAAGTAGAAGCTGTGATACTGTTCTGGCTTTATTGAACACCGCAAATTATCAATACAACAGAGTCCTTTTATCATTTCTAAGCAGCAGACATTACCATGATTTTACAGGCTATTGTTGGCACTTTATACCCACATGCACATTATTTTTTCTTGCCTTGTCTTTATCATGGTTGAAAGGCTTCCATGACTGAACAAGATGAAAGTGGTTCACTTCTGAAAGCATTATCATTTCTACAATAAACATCTTAACTAGAATTGTCAGGATTTTCTGAGACAGTTTTAAACAGTCAAATAAAAGATTTCTTTGCAAGAGCTATATGAAAAGGTATTTATTTTGAGTTTTATAATACAGATCCACGTTTTAATGTGATAATAAAGTATTTATATCGCATTAACCACTTACCATTTTTTTTTTTCCTTTCTTTTAGAATTTATTATTTGTATTATTTCTAACTTAGTTTTAGGCCGCCATTTTTTTTTTGCATTCCCTTGTCACTTTATTTTGGATAACCAATACTTTAAATCAAACATTGATTATAGCTGCGAGTTTTGATCATGTAGCATAGCCCATCTGCTTAAAAAAAGTGTCTGTGTGTGCATGCAACGTACTGATAACATTTTCTCACTACCAAACTATAGATGAGAGAGATCTACTAACTTGCAATACAAATAAAATTCTGAAGCTTTCTTTCTTTTCATTTATTCTTGAGTGTTTTGGCTATACCCCAGTGAATAATTGATAACACTTTTTCATCTAGCACATTTTATTACTCCCTATCAACCAGCTATTTAATCTAGATGCATAGTAATTTGTTCATGTGTGGGTGATGGAGACAGGTGATGATGATGGTGGTGGTGGTGGTATGCTGCAGAAGGATAACAACTTAAGTCAGTAGTGCACTCAAGTCATTGGCTGGTTGGTATTAGTGTCCCTACTCTCCTTCCCTCTCTGCCTTGCTCTCTAAATGAAGCCCAATGAATAACTTTGTTAGGCTGGATTTATTTCATTGAATCATTCTCAATCAAGAAGCCCATTTTTTTTTCCTATTGTGGGATCGTACGGTTCAGTTTATTTTTTATTTTATTTTTCATATTCGCATTGTTGAAATGATCTTTACAATTCGGCATCCTCTTAGCATTCAGGATGCTGCGTTGCATCTTTTGAAAATACCTTGACCGGCTCATTCCATTTTTAGTCAAAAATACCTAAAATAGTTCTCTTTTCAAATCAAGAGTTTTACAAAAAAAAAAAAAAGAAGAAAAATTAGAAAAAGTTAAAGATCTTCTGCCTTCCCACAACTTCAATGGTCTCTAGTGTCAGGGTGATTAAGTGAATGAAATTGATTAAATAGGCAGACCAGATTGTGTTGATAGATTGACATTGTTCATTTTCTTTTCTCCTTCATTGCCTTATTGTCAAAGTTGAGCTCAGATTATTTATAGCATTGTTAAGTGAGAAGATTCAATCAGTATTAGAAAGGGGTGGGCAAAAGGTTTCTCTTCTTTAAGAAATGTTATAGTGCCTCAGTCTGATAGATAATTTTCATATAAGAGCACAATATCTGTTATATCATTTTCAGTTTTAGAAAGCTTATTCTCAGATTTAGTTCAGTGAAGATTTGACCTTGACATGTCTATATTTCTGAAAGTATATTCTCTATAGATTATTGCTATTTCTATCTAATGCTAATTGAACTGTTATAGACAATGTAGAAACAAACTTTTCAATTCATCATCTTTTCTACAGTACAAATTGTTTTACGAAATAGATTTTTCTAGGGTTAAAAAGAACGATAAACTTCTAAAACTTTTTATTCATGATTTTCTACAAATCTGTCTTAAAAAAAAACATACGGCCTCCATCTACGATTCTACAAAGCCGTATCAAAATTATCTAACTTGGTGCTGAAATGTAAAAACAGGTGACATTAAGGAGTTGAGAAAATAAAAGAAAAGGAAGGAAAATAGTAAGAGAGACAATCAGATGATCCCCCCCCCCCACTCATTCACTCATGAAGGAATGGGAGAATGTGTGAGGTGAATATTGACAAGGTTTGGCAGTGATCAGTAATTCAGAACACCAGACACATACGTAGTAAGGGAGTAATGGGGATGGTCTCTCTCTTGCCCAAGTAATACCAGCCAGAACTTACTGAGAAAGAGGAAGGGGAAACATCTTTGGTTTGAAACTAAGGGTCAGGCTTCATTTAGCCCCAAGGACATGTGCAGGTTGCAAAGCTGACGTAAGATAACAAAGTCAGTTCACGGAACCAACATTGCCTTCATCTGCTTTGACTGTTCAATGTTTATTTATAAATTTATACAAGGCTTCCTAGGTTCCTCTGTACTGTCATTTAATCTTCAGGAAGGAAATAAGATAACACGCAGGCCAGATTTTGAAAGATTTGTCACAAAAATAAGAAATTATCTTTAAAAAAGAAAAAAAAAAAGAAAAGTTTACTTCCTCACAAATGCTATTATTAATAATAAGTCTTATTTATAATATAATCAAATTTTTTTTCTTCCAGAAATCAACATAAAAAAAATCATGTAAACAATTTTCAGAAGTTAAACACCTTTAAAAGCAAATGAATTGTGTTTAAGCATTTAAATCATATTGCAAAATAATGTATAAAAGTAGCACGTCATGATATTTTAATCTTCCAGAAAACTTTATCGGTATTTTATATAAATTCTCAGATTGTGCAAATATCGGCTTATTAATCTTTGTTCAATTTCATAATAATTTTTTTTAGATCAATCATTTATTATTATTATTGGTTGAAGTATTGTAACACATTTTTATTAAATTCGACCAGTTTTTACCGTCATCCTAATTTTAGTTGCTTTTTATACAACTTTCAATTCGTTTAATAGAAACAATAGTCCGAATTGAAAGTAAAAATAACTAAAATTAAGATGAAGATAAAAACTAGTAGAGTTTTTTTAGATATCTAAAATGTCCCCAAGTATAAAATTATAGTGTCCAAAAGATAAAAATATCAAAATCATTTTTTTAAAATTAAACTTTCTTTGTGGTCAACAAAACTTCAAATGTAAAATAAATATATCAAGTGGGATGTGATTTAAAAGAGAAAAAAAACAAACTTTCATCATGACTTGTCTTCTTTGTCTATATCCATCTAACTTTTCAATTCACACACTGCCCGCCCCCCTCCAAACAGAGGTTAAGGATTCTATTTATTTCCTCTAATCCTGTCCATCTCACATTCCAGAATATCCTTCACTGTGGCAAGGTGTTGAACCCTTCCAAAAAAGCCACTAGCTTCTTGGCCTCTTCACCTCCAATAAATTCTTGCCCAGTCTTTGAAGCCATCAATCTTCCCGGTTTACTGATTGATAAAGCAACAACGAATAAAACTCCCAACCTCATTCTTGACCAGTAGCAACTAAACTGGTTAGGAGATGGGTTGTTAAGTGAGAACTTTATATTTGGCTATTCAACATCATTGGCCTTTTTACACACAAGATAAAAACGTAAGATACATGCTACTGGAACATGGAACTACTGATTAGGAGTCAAGTTTACTTAAAGAAAGAAAAAAATGAAGTGGGAGAATGTAGAACTAACAAAACAAAAGCACTATATTTGGGGGGATGGGCCAGTCTTTGTGTTCGTTTTTTCTTCTCTCTCATGTAACTAATCTTATAAATCTTATTACTTTCCATTATATAATTTTGAAGAAAGAAAAATCCCAAATTTAAGAGATCTGATGTAAAAACTCGGATGCTTATAAAACCTATACAAGTCCAATAGATATGAAATTTAATTTTCAACTTTGAAAGTTCAGCTATCATCAGCATGAATGATTGTGGTAAAATGTGTGAAATGAAAACAATTTTATTTATTTTTTGAGCTAACCTTATTCTCTTCTGTCTGGCATTTCATTTCACCTTTACAATAGAGCAATATTGTGACAATTGTTGAATATGTGAGATTATTGTCTGATTCTGACATGCAAATGCTGTTCGTTGTTCAATGCATCTTTTCAACTGTGTACATGTCACTAGATCTATAGAAATCAGTTTGAATATATTCTTATAACACACAACACACAATTATATATGCACAAAGGTATTGAAAAACTATTATTCGATCTACATACTTGACTGATATAGACGATACAAGTTTAAATGTTAACGTTCACAAATCCATTCACATCAATAGCTGGAGGCCAAACACTAATGAACATTCTATGTAAATAAAACAAGATCTAAATACAATGTATGTATATTCTGATTTACTCTGACTAGTGTTCACATTTTGGTTGCAAGTCGCAACGTTTCGGCCGTTGCACCATCCGGTCTTCTTCAGGTGTCGTAGTTGGTAACTTCCTGGGAATTTCGAACCGAACCCTTTATACAATCCACGGGAGAAGATTGTTCTCATTCCGCTGCCCATGCTATGCTAGAGGATATCACGTATCAGTTAATTTTTCCTATCGGTTCGAAATTCCCGGAAGGTTACTAAAACTAACTACGATGGACACCCAAAGAAGGCTAGAGAGCACAACGGCCGAAAGGTTGTGACTATAACAACCAAGATGAGGACACTTAGAGTAAAACAGTGTATAATTCGGCATCTTAGAAATTCAGACAAATATTACAATATGTATGTATTTCAAGAGAAATGAAGATTAGCGATTGCATTAGCATTTTTCTTTGTTTTTCAAAGATAATCACATTAGCTGAAATACAGTGAAATAAAATATGGCAAAGAAAAAGGTTGGGAAGTTTTCGTTATCAGCAAAAGAAAAACAAAAACGTGTTGCTTTAAATTAATTAAAGGCGGGGAAAGTTCCATGTCAAATGAAATCTGACATCAATCTATAAACAGAGTGAGAAAAGAAAAAGCAGATAATTTGAATTATTAGAAAAAAAGTGTCCAGAACATTGTTAATTTAATTAGAGATAAATTTTGAAAACAACTTGAATTGAAAAAGAGAGGGTGGTGATTGGCAGTGTTAGAGTAGGGAAATGTTCTTTCAGACTACTGAATTATTTCATTAAAATGCCAAATCCGGGATAATTTGAAAATAAATCAATTTTTCAGCAGATTTCAATATTGGACACAACGCTTATTATTGCATTCGTAATTATTAGTTACATTTGACAAAGTTAGGCGTTGGGGAAACACTTTTTCAATGAACATATTCAATTAATAATTACTTGTAAATACTTGTGAAATGATGACTGTCATTATGTTGTTGTTGATGATGATTACTATAGCATTGAGTAGAGAGTTGTTATTAAGCTGTTACACATATATCACAAAGAACGGTAAGAAATACAAGTAAAAAAACAAACAGACAAACCAAACTTTACAAACTTTTACCAGACATTGACATAAGTTTTCTTTAAAAAAAACTAATCAAACAATCACAAAAAAAAACTACTATAGATTATTATTATCATTCCATATATTGGTAACTTCTCTAAGGTATTTAATGATAAATGAATCGAATCATGTACTGGAAACATAAAATGAATAAATCTTTAAAATTATCCGAGTTGATTGAGAAGTAATTTGATAAAGAAATCCAATTTAATCTCAACCATTGAGAAACAACTTTTCGATTATTACCGTAACGAATAAATGAATGATTCTGAAAAATTTCATCAACAAAAATCAATATCTGCATTTGATTATGTGGCGTTGATAGCTTCTTTTTTCCCCTTTTTGAGCAGTTAGGTGCACGTTATCATATTAATGAATTGAATATGAAAATATTACTTAGAGACAGGGGTGGTAAACGGGTGCCGGGGTGAGGGCAGCTATTAATTAGTCCTGTTCACTAAACAACTTATCACTTCATTTTCTATCAGCCGTGTTTGTTGTTACGTGCAGCAAAGAAAGTCTACTTGTTAGCCGAATCAATTGAACCGATAAGAAATTACAAACATTTCTGAATCTTCAGAAAATTAATCAAGTATTAATTGTGAATGCGAAAAAGATCGTTTTTTAGGAAACACTAACTTTTCATGACTTATTTCTTACGACGTGAACGGAATCGGGAATAGAGAGATTTGTTTTTATGCAGCAAAGAAAAAAAAAGAAAATGTCCTTTAAAGAAAAAGAAAAGAAAGGATTTGGCCATTTTAAATTACAAAGTAAAATGTTTTGCCGACAATGAAACAGATCGCATTAGACACGTTTAAATAACAAATAAAATAACTTTCATTTTTTTTCTTCTTATTTTTCTAACTTTTCTTACCTCCATTTCCATGCGGAAAAAGTTTGATAAGCCAGAACTTGTTGAGTAGAAAGTTCTTTCATCATTTCCAGTTAGAAAGTGGATTATAAGAATATCAATAACGATCGCCACAACAAGCAGTAAGTAAAAGAGTAAAGCGGTCCAGTGTAAGTAGTTTGCGCTCCCAAGTAGGAATAAAAACTGAATGAGCTGACCAAGTGACTTGAAGACGATGACGACGACGACGAACGGGAAGAAGAAGAAGAAGGAGGAGGAGGAGGCCAAAGCATCTCTCCTCTCCAATTAATAGGCATTGGTTTGCCTTCTCAGCTCTCTTCTTGCGGCTGTGTACAACCAGGAAGCAACAGACGGTCGACTACGACGACGACAACGCAACCCAGTAACAAGTTAACACTGAAAAAACAGTAGTAGTTGGTTTTAAGCAGCATAGCTTGGTCGGTTGCACAATTATAACTCTACATACATGTATCTGTTTTTTGGTGACGGATAACGTGTAGATTGACGTGTCGTGTGTTAATTATTGGACAGTTCATCTCTGTTCTGCTGGGCCCCCCTCTGGTTGGTGTGTGTGAGGGGTGCAGGTAGTGCTCTGGGGGAATATGAGGATACTCTCGGAGGTGTGTGGAAATCTGACTTTCTTGTGACAAAACACATAACAAATATAGCAACAATCTTAAGAACACAAGTAGCCCGAACTTTTTTCTATCCATTTGATATATATATATATATATATATAAAGGAGGAAGCACTTTTTACAGTATATGACAACTATTATTTTCCTTTTAATTATCTAACTCGACAGTAGGAAATATTCGGAATTTTTTTTTTCTCAAAACATTTCAATAAAGTTTTTCCCTTATTATTTTGAATTGTTAGTTCAAAAATTAATTTCAGAAGGAATGAATTAGCAAATTTTCAAAATAAGTAAAAAATTGAAAGTTACTGGAATTGGGAAATAATAAAATGTATTAATCGGAGGGAGTGGGCATAGGCGTACGATCCGGGGGATGGGGGACAAGCCCCCCACCCCCCGAGTAAACCAATGTAATTCGGGCAAAACCGTGTAAAATTTCGGGCAAATCAAAGCTTTTGCCCTCTTAATGAAAGTTCTCATACGCCTATGAGAGTGGGTGAAATAATAGTGATAAGAAAAAAAAATATAATTATGAAATATCGTGGAATTGCCCACTGAAATCAAGTTTGGTGTGAACGAGTGACATTTTCTGTATCTGTTTTGATGTTGCATTTTAAAAAATATTTAAAAAATATTAGATTAGTAATTAAAAAGATACTTCCCAGTGTTACAGATTTTTGACAAAAAGCTACAAAACTTTTACTAAGATTCCTTAAACAGTATACAAAAACATCTCGCTAACCTTCAAAATTGGAATAAAATTAGTTTACATAAACATTTAAACAAGACAATGTATTCGTCAAATGGATAAACATTTTGGGGTGACCTAGAAATAAAAACAATAGAACTAATTTTGTCGAAATCTATTGTTGTTGGCGAACGTGGGGGCCCCAGTGGTCAATGTATTTTTCAGGTGACCTAGAGAAAACAAACAATGGAACTGCTTGTGGTGGAATTCCTGCATGAAATCTATTGTTAAACTTGTCGCCCGCCCTTATTCTAACAATAGAAACACTGACCAGTAAATGCATTTTAAACCCAACCTTACTAATTGCAATTCTTAGTCATCGAGAAGAGAGAACAATAGGCTTGAATCTCTACAACAATTGTGTTTACATCTCACAGTGAGGAAACAAAAAATCTGAAGTCTACCACCTTCCACCTACCATCCACCCAGACGCAAGAAAATACTTTTTATGTGACTTATAAGATCCTTTGTTATTTGGTACCCGATTTCATTTATTCAATTAGTTTTTAAGTTTTGAGAAGGTTAACGTTTATTTTTTTGTTTTTAGATTTTAAAAAAATTGTGTTAATTGAGGACTAATCTTAAAAAGTAAACTTCTGAGTGATTTTTTTGTTACACCTTTTGAAAGAAATATATTTTTTCGTTTAAACCGGGGTGTTATGTGTTTTGTTAAAAAGAACAGTTATTTACTTAATCTTCATTTTGTTTTTTTTATGATTGTAAACATTGCAAACAAATAAAAATGTAGGCGCCATGGTCACCTATGTACACACATACACAGTTGATTCAATTCAATACCTAAATAACCACTTCTTAGTTACCAACTTACTAAGCATTTTCAAAATAACATCGAGAGGGCATGTTTATTGTTTATTGTTTATAACTCGTTCCCAAAGTCTAAGGGCGACTTTGAGTTAAAAATGTGTATTGTTTATGATTGCTTTTGTGTCATTTTGCTTAGGTTTTATTTTCATTTAATTTTATATTTTTACAACAGCGCCCGACCAGATCTCTTAACATTGCATCACTTCAGATGCCAGGGAGCGATTGTTTACAATCCATCGCGCAACAAGAGCATTGTTTACGCATCAACAAGTGGCAAGTACTATGGAAACAATCAAACTTAAAATAGTTTTCCCCCTCACTCTCGGTTTATAAAAAAAAAAAAAAAAAAAAAAAATCTCTGTGATATATCTTACTTTTGACATCAGCTAATCTTCACCAAAAACGAATAAAATGTTAAATGTTTTGCCAGTAATATGTTATATCGTTGATAATTTTACAGTTAAAATGAGGGCTTCGTACACTTACAGTTACAGTTACGTCAGATTTAAAAAGAGACACTTTTGGAACCATAGGCGTACGAGCCAGGGTGCATCTGCCGCCCCCTCGGGCAAAACAGTATAACATTTCGGGAAACTCAAGCCCTTTGCGGTTGCCCCCTTTTAACCAAAGAGTTCACAACGCTTGGAGGTGCTTAACCGGTTCGCGGTTAAGGGAAATTGGGCGAGACAAAAAAAGGGACTTCTCACGAACGGTAGTTTGTGATTTTTTTAATTTTTAGGTACGACGACCAAACTGACCACTGTCAATTTGTTGGAACAGCGAAATAGGGTTTTTTTATACGCCCCACTCAGCGTTCATCATGAAAGTGTATTGATTGCGTGAAAATACGTACGCGCGTCATCTTTACTCAGGCGCAGACCCCTTGAAATATTTACACGGAATCAGCTGATTGCATTGATTGCATTGATAGGTGGAGGAGCTATTTCTCTTTCCACTTTAATTGAAGATAAATACCAAAAGTAAAAATCTTTTAACTTGAGAAATTATAGATAGAAATATAATTCCCAATTTTGACAAATTAATTTTCGATCGTACGAACGAGATGCCACATTCACCCCACAACACAAGAAATTAAGCACCGTCGTGTTTGTTGCAAAAACAAAGCCGTATAAAGAATTATACAGTTAATTTGTTAGAGACGTAGACGATAGAATATTATTGAATCCCATAAGTTCAAGAAAATAAAGAAAAGGGCTAATCCTAACCCATATTTTTAGTTTAGTAACGAATTAAACTCATTTAGAGCTCAAAAAGTGTATCACTAAAATTCAAATATATTTTTTGAAAAGAAAAAACAAACTTTTTAAAATGTTTATTTGAATATAAGGACATCACAGAAATAAAAGCTAAGAAATAAAAGTTGATTAAAATTAATTAATATAACTTTTCAATAGGTTTCTTAAAAGTTTTGACTAAAGTGAGATATATCAGTGGCTTGATTTTTGCCGTAGCCACGTTCGCCTGATGGGTTGACGGACAAGTTTAATTCATCATGTACCCATTATTTTATTTCGATATCCGCCACCCACTCCCTGCCTTGCATGATTTGCCCGAGGCAAATCTCTTCTTAGCTTGGTTGGCTCTGATCAAAGATAATGATGATGAATCACATTAGAAAGAAGAAAGAGTATCTTTTCGAATAATGACAATAGATCTTGGCACCTAGCTGACCAGAAACAGTCATAACTGAGCATACTAATAAAATATTTATATATGCATTCATCATAAAAAACATCTATCATTATTTTTCAAAGTGAAACATTATTCTGTATTTAGCCGGTATGAAAAGAGGATAATATACGCTTAGAAATATATTTGCAATTAACATTCGTGATGTTTTAAGAAATACGCAAAGAAAGGCAATTAATTATATTCACTTTTATTTCAAAAATCGTGATAAAACTACGGTCTAAGCTGAATTGGAAAATAAATTTATGAGAATTTGAATATTGTAAAACCTTTACTTTTTGCATAAGATGCGTTTAAAAAAGTGTTGAGAGGGATCTTTTCCTGAACAAACGATTGGCTTTTTTTTTTCAAGTGAAGTGATTATATTTTTTTATTAAGATATTGCCGTATTGGGGAGAATTGTTATGCCATATCAGAACGAATGAGGTTAGGGGTAATCTTCATTTGAACCACGATTGTATCTTAATTTATTTCGGACGCTGGAAACAACTTTACCAAAAACAAAACACTAAGTGAAAAGCATTGTAAATTTGAAAAAAAATACCGTCAACTTGACAATAAAGTTGACAATGTCAAGGAATTTACTCAGTACAGTAAGCAATGTGACAGACAGCATAACTGTCAAGTCAAGGAATTTATTCAGTCCAAGTTATTTAACCAGAAATATAAGGCGTGAATTAAGAGCAAAGCATTTAAAGCAGTTCCCATATTATTTTTTTAGACAAGACTAACAAACCCTTGCAAAATATCCATATCCACTGTGTGTAAAGCTCTCTCTCTCGCTAGCGTTTTTCGTCTAAACGGCGCCACATTAATTAAGCATGTCACTTAGGGATAGCAACGAGAAAAGGTAAACTAGAGAAAGATGAAATGAATAAGTGTGCTTGCGAACTAGAATATAATAATGGCATAGAAAAGAATTACGCTCACAAAATGTGTGACAAAAAAAATTACGTCTGCGTGCCTGTAGTGTACAATGCATTTTACAACAAAACACAAATAATTGAAATTAAAAGCATTCTTTCTGTTTTCATTATTTTTTTTCAGTTAACTTCTTGTCTACGGTTTATTCCTTAATAATATTCTCTCCCCCAATTTACTTGTCTGGCTGTAAACTAACGGACAACACAATAGTTTATTTATTTATTATTGTCTGCTGCTACAGAACCTGGCCACAGTCCAGTGTTTTCGTTGACGTCGCTGTCGTAGCAGCAGTGGCAGCATCAGTAGGAGGATGTCAAACTTAATCAGCCAGGTTAATGATGTTGACCCTTTGGTTTAAAACCATAATACATGAAAACATTCCTAAACTTTCACTTACGATAACAGCCAGAGTGACACGAGCTAGAAACAAACAGTAAACACTAGGAACACCCTTTTCTTTTTCATTGCAATTTGCAATACCTCAACAACCGAAAACTGAAGAAATGTTCCAAGACTAATACAACACTTTAAGTTTGTTACCAATTATAAAACTATAAAATTAAACAATATTTATTTATAAAATTACATAATTTAATTAGAAAATTTGCGAAATTCCTATAATCAAAAAACAAAAATAGAAAGTGCGTGTGTACACTACACCGTGTAGTGTCAGTGTAACTTTATAGAAGAAATAATAAAATACTTGACATGACTACCCGTAACAGACACTATTTCAAATTTTCAACTAAATCACTTGAGATGAATGTGTTTTAACTTTTTTCAACAACTGTGGTTTAAGCACCTGAGATATACTGTTTAATACGGGGGAGCCGGAGAACATAATTCAGTGACGCACGCCGGAAAAGTCGAGTAAGTTGGGATCTCCATAGATTCTTTCTTCTGTCCGAGAATTAAAGTTATGTTTTCCTCGCTATCGGAAGAAAGTAGAGCGTTCCTATAAAAACCGTTCGTAAACCGACATAGCGTAAAGCGAAGAAGCAATTACCATTAATTTATATGGG